>VBRH01000356.1:0-20257 GCA_014578085.1 Cardamine resedifolia | reverse complement strand
TTTTTTTTTTTTTTTTTTGTGTGTGGTAACAATCCCCTCTTAGTTGTTGCATAATGCAACTTTTGGTGATTATTATTTGACGCATTTCTGTTTGATTCTTTTTTTTCTATCACATAAATATTGCTCATTTTATTTATTAGTACATTTGTTGTTTCTAGATTTTATACCTTTTTCAAAATCATAACGCTTCAATCTTTTGAATTTTGTATTGTTTTCTTAGATATGAATCATCTTAACGAGTAAAATAAAACAGTTTCTAAATTTACATCTTGATGAGTCACATATTATAAATTGGATATGAGTCACATCTTGATGAAACACTTGTAAAACTAATATTACATTACTACACTATCTTAAAAAGTAATACGTACGTAATTCTGGTGGACACAACTGAAACGGTAATAACTTACCAAAGTGTTGGGTTTGACTAATTAGTGCCTTAATGGAAGTCTTTATTTAATTAATTCATTACTTATTATGGATACCATACACCCTCATCATCATCAATTCATCATAATATATGAGCAGGCCCGCTTATAGTCACGTTAGATGTTACCGCGGAGTTTAAAACTTTTTACAGTTTTAAGCGGAACTAGAGTGGTTATAGTATCACTTCACTCATCTTTTTATCCAAAGATAACTAGACTTGTTCTTGATATTAACCGTACGTATATTTGATGTTATAAGAGATTTCTCATCAAAGTTAGAGGCCTCCGATTTTATAGACTCAACTTTTGTTATTAAACGTAATTCATTAATATATCTAAACACTGTTGCAAAAGCATTATATAAAACTGAAATGAAGGACAACGGATGAAGGAAAAGAAAATATATAACTGTAGTTCTTGGTTTTGCAAACAAAATAAGAAACAAAAAAAATTGTAAAGAATGTTGTAATCTGATAAGTCTTCCGCCATTACAAAATCGCAGTCTCCATTTTTATCTTCCTATTTTTCTCCAGAATTTGCAAGCATCATTTGGATCTGTGAAACAAAGTGAAAACTCTAATGTATAAAGATGGAGAATTTTGTTGGTTCTTGAAGTTTTTAAAGCTCAGAGATTTGCTCAAGTGCAGAGAAAGAGAGATTACCAGCAAAAAAGGACTGTATACTTGGTGTTGATACTGCAGAGAAGCAAAATTTTTACACTTTGCTAATTTTGCTTCTTTGTGTTACTTTTTCAGGAAAGGTTTTTGACAAACAAGTAGCCGTTGATCGCTACCATCTTGAATGTCTATGACTCTTGCTTCCCAACGTACACGAGCAGCAAGTGTACGCGCCATCTCTATCACTCCAAGCTTATCGCTTAGAACAACCCATCCCTATCAATCCATCAGAAAAAAGGTTAAGTTTCTCTCAGCTTATGACTTCCTTACTAGGATCTTATGCAGGGTGGTGGGAATGTAAAAAAATACTTCAGGGCGAAGAATCCGGTCCATCTCCAAGAACAAGTCCATTAAGCTGCACCGTTCTGAGCTAAGATGTGTGAGAAGTTCATTGGCATGAAGCATGTCATATGTTCGCGGATAAGTAGGGAATGGTTCACACCTGCGCGGCAATAAATGGCAAAGAAACAATTGTTGTTTCGGTCTTTAAGCGAAAAAGAGATATATGCGATGAACAATACTCTCTGAGTCCTATATGGAAACATACTCACCAGTCATGTAGAACGCCGGCAAAACCACGATCAAGTATAAAAGGAAGAGTATTACGTGCATTGACTGGGACAACATTCATCACCCAAACTGATTTTCCTTGGTTAAGTAAGGCGAGATTCAGATTCCCATAACGAGCATTCATGTCCATGGCATTGCGTATCATGTAAAAGGGTGGGATAGGATCTTCATCGCCAGGTCTTTTTGGGTGGTCTGAGAAAATCAAAGGTGTAAGCAAGGACCAATAGTTTTTAAGGGCTGATCTCCATACTTGTATATCTTCGACGAATTCTTCAGGTTTTATACCTGTTTGAAAAAAGATTTATCAGAGAAGAACATTAATCGCCGGAAAAGTATGATCAATGGAAACAGAAAATCACACCACAATCAATAGTTACCATGAATTTCAAGCTCGGACGAGCTTGTTCCTGAAGCTGTAGACCTATTCTGGATAGGAATCCAGCGTTTACTCGTGGTTCCACTTATACATGGAACAAGGGGTTGGTAATACGGAACACTATCATCATCTTTGCAAAGAGGTATAGAAGCTTGCGAGCTACAACAAGCAGGATAAAGAAAGAATCACATCAGTGTGGCTGTGGGTAAAAAAAAAAAGCTTAAGGACTCTTGTTCTTATCCTCACCGAGATGAATAGCAATTTGGATCTGCTGTTTTCTGCCAAAGAAACGTCTCATCTTGTTGAGCTGTGAGACTCCAGCAGATTTTCTTAGATAACTCATCCACTCGCGTTGAGATACTTATTTTCTTAGTATCAGGAGAATTTCCCTGTGCTTTGCTTGTAGGAGAAGTTAAAACAAAATAACCCCCGGGCTTGAGAACACGATCCACTTCCAAGAGTAGCATTGCATCTGCTTAAGGTCAGAAAATTGTAAGCATAACAGTGTCATTCTATAGATGCTCCATTTCAAAGACCCAAATTCACAGATCTTATCCAAAATAAGTGAAAGACTATGAAACATACTAAATAAATACCTTTTATATCCCAAGTAATCCCACATTGAGCACAGTGGACCATGTCAAATGATAAAGATGGATATGGAAGCTGTTTCGAAAAGAAATTTCCAATCATTGCAGGAAGGCCTCTCTCTAGAGCTACCTGGACTTGGCTTCCACTTGCCTCATACTCTGCTATACATATAGGCATCAGCTTCAAAGACACTAGATGTGCACCGAAGCTACCAAATCCGCAACCAATGTCTAACACAGTCCGTATCTGTAAGAAACGAAAGACAACTTAAAGAGTTTTCAGTGAAAACAAAACTAACGAAAAATGATCAATGATAAGAGGAATTACAAAACGAAGGAAAAACAACTTACACCAGCTTGGGGAAACTCAGTATCGCTTCCTAATCCAATCATCTCAGCAATTTGAAAAGCATAATCTTTTACCCCGTCAAAGATCAAGCCATCTTCTGAGTGAAAGGTAATTTGATTCTCTTCAAGCAACATTAGCCTAATGAAAAGTATCAAAATTTTATCAAAAAAAAAAAGTATCAAAATAGATTAAGATGGTACAACACTAGCTGAAACTGCGTAACAAAATTGTCTGATCTCAATACCTTTTAGTCATAGTTCCTGAAGAAAGAAACTGATCTTTGGTAATCTTCACATTCCCAGTCCATATAATATCTCTACCAACCGGCCATCGAAGTGGTATTTTATAATCCCTTGGAGGACGAACTAAACACCTTTCCTCTTCTCTTGCAAACTCACAATTTCGATCAGCAAGTATATTCTCTGTTATGTTATAACAAGGAACATAGTTGTCTCTTTCTTTACCACATAAAGGAAACTCTTTTAACCGATTAACCCCTAAGGAGAAAGACCTTAGATCAAGATAATCAACAGCTGCTTGCTCCTTTATCCTCCCATAGTTACTATAAATGCTGTTTGGCGGCACTCGTGTTGTTGAAGTTGTAGAAGAATCATCTGAATCTGATGTTGAAGGTACTAAAATGGTAATTAGAGCAACAACACCGAGGATTAAGAAAAGTAACCCGCTGATCCGTGGTCTAAGACCAAAAACTGAGGCAAGCTTCATGTCCCAGGATCAAAACCAAGAGCTCTCTTGTGAGCAAATCTACACTCTTTCTATCCCTAAAAGATTTCTCATCCGATTTGTTTTACTTAGTCCCCAAAAAAACTCCAACTAACATTACCTAATCAAGCCATAAGATTCACATTTATAGGCAACATTTGATTCACCAGGAGAAGTACCCAAATCAGGAAAGAGCATCAGTCACTGAATGCCAAACAAATTCAGAACAAACAACATACGAGTCTTGGTTAAATCCAGATGTAGCCAATTAAACATAAGTCTTTAATACCCAATTACGGAAATCCAGATGTAGCAAATCAACAACCTGCAACCAAATTTCTCAGATCAAAAATCAAAATTTCCTAAAAAAGAGAGAAACTTTTACCTTTTTTTTTAGTATTTTAAATAATGAAATGCAAAGGAATTTCCTTTTCTGGACGTAATTTTATAGTTATGGTAAGCGAAAGGAGCCAAAAACGAACCATGTGATTCAATGGGCAAACTCAATCTCAAATTCCTATGATGAGATCTCGAAAATGGCGAAGAGGTTCAGAGATCAGATCAAAAGGAAAGCCGGAAACAATAATCGACGAAGAAAACAAAAATCAACGAGGGTTTAAAGAAGAAGTGATGTGTTGCCGAGAAGAAGGATTTAGATTTCGATCAACAATGGCGAAATGAAGATGCTCCACTGTGATATGAGAGGACTGTAAGCTTTTTCTGCTCTGCCTCTGTACATACTTCGTTTATCATTTTATATGGCGGATATATAAATAATTAATTATAAGCCGCATTATTAAAGGCTTTACCAACGGATGTCGACAAAACAAAAAGCCTTTATAAACTTTAACGATTTTTTGTTTATATTACTTTTCTGTTGCTCTAGATTAACTATTTAAATTAAAATAGCAAGAAAATCATTGTAATATTATGTCTCTTTTGTATCGTTTTTATTTACAGGAGAAAATCAATTTATGACGGAAAAGAAAAAAAAGAGCCTGAACGTAAAATTAGAAAATTATTTAGCTTTAAAATGGAGTTGAATTATTGAAAGCTGCCGACAAAAATATAAACTTGTTTTTTAATTTATTATAATCGAGAAAAAGATGCATCCAAAACAAATGTCAAAGGTTCAATGTTACAGAAACAAGACAAAGGGCTTAAAGAATTGAAAAGAGATATCTTTGTTACTTCACTTTCTCACTAAGCAAACATTATTACAAAAACCAACACTGTTTAACTTGATAAATAAGTATCATATATGTTAGCATTTAAAAAAACACATAAATTTAGCCCCAAAATTTCATTGAAGAACAAAAAGGGATCAAACTTGACTTGAGCTAAGAAAATGAAAACCAAACTGTAAAATGTTTTTCACCCACTCAAGCGTTATTACCTCCAAACTCTCTGTTCAAGTAATCAACAAAACGTCTCTTTGCACTCTCTGCGTCAGTTGGTAATGGTGGCCCGCTCAGACTCGATTGACCCATCAATTTTACAAACGTTCTTCGTAGCCTCCTTAGTTCCGGTAGTCCAATCGGTCTGCAGACTTCGATTGGAGGTAGTTCATTGCCAAGAGTAACTCTGCTTATAGCCCCACCAAGTGCTTGCTGTTCCACGATTGCATTGATGATTTCTTGTGTCGCTCTGTCCAACTCGTAAAGAGAATTCGCTTCTGAGAATCTAGCAGCCTGAGTCGCGATACTCGGTTGGAGAATTCTCACATCTTGGGTTTTGGAATCAACAGTCTTGGTAAGATATGTCACAGCCTCTGAAATCACAGGAGAGGATTTGTCTATTACTTCTCGAGAAGGGTATAGCTCAAAGAGAGGTGAATCCCATCGGTTTCTTCTCTCAGGTTTCTCAAATCTTCTCACCAGATCTTCGAATATACCATCGTCATATGAAGCCTCGCCTCTATCACTTCGTTCCTTATTCCATTGCCTGCAATGAGCTTCATCCACATCACAGTAAAGAACACAATACCTAATCCCAGCAGCACGAGCGATACACCAAAGCTCGTATCTGTAACCTTTGATGCTGTTCAAGGAATCTACAATAACAATATCGCCTCTCGAAACTGATCTATCAACATCTGACCTGAGCTTTCCTCTCAGGTTCTTCTCTGCAGGCATGTTGGCATAGTTTTGGTTGCGGTCTAGATGAAACGAAGCCTCATCAATAATCCTGACATTCTGTTTCGTTTCAGAATCTTTCAGTGATTCGGCTAAGGTTACAGCAGCTATTGACTTCCCACTACAAGGTTGCCCACAAATCACAACTAGCGCCATTGGTTTTAATCGCCTGAGAACTTATTGAACTAAAAACACACTGCCTACAAAATGGAATCAATATAGGACTTAAGATTCAAACTTTAGTATAATAACAATCATCCAAACAGCATAACAAAAGAATAGGCAAAGAAACAGATTCAAATATAAAACTAAATTCCAGCTTAACGATATCATATAAGATTCAATCGCCAGAACAAGTTAAAGCATCCAGCTTTTATAGTAGCAACTTCCACAATTAACAATTCCGACGAAAACTCAAGCTGATAAAACGCTACCAGAGCAAAATCCCACGAAAATTAACCACAACATGAATTGAAAAGGGCTAAGCTTTATACTTACTCAGATCACGAGCAGACTCAGAGAGGATTAAAATCTGGATGCTACAATGATTAGAGCTCCTCAATCCAAAGACAGGAAGAGAAGGAATATAATCGGTGATACAGGAAGCAACAAATCGGGAGTGTTGTCGACAGGTTGAAGAAAGTAACAGAGATAATGGTCGCGTGAGAATCTGATTTGGGAATTTATCAATTTAGGGCTTATGATAATTAGAATATTAACCGGTCCAATTTTGTCCATATGAATAAATACCAATTTATGTCGACGTAAATCAATTTGTTCCGGTTTAAAAGATAGATACGAGCCGGATATACCAACGCAAGTTGTTAGGCACGTTGATGGTCAAAACGGTGAGGGTGATTTTGTAATTTCAACTTATTGAAAGATTTTATTAAGGTACAGCTCATTCGATGTTGTCTCGGTATCCGAATTTAATCCGGGTTTCAAAATCGGGTATTTCCCCTAATCGAAAAGCACGAATTTTCAACCCTAGCCGCTTCCCAATTTTTTTGTTTCTCTACAAATTTTTCTTCGAATTCTTACTCAGATCCCTTCCTTCTTCCAGATCGATCTTCAAATCTATTGTAATTTTCTTTTTCCTCTTGATTTGATCTTTCAATTGATACCTGTTTTGATATCACCCCTTCGTTGTGGTCAAATCTAGGGTTTGACTCATCGAATTCCTAGATCCAGATCTCTGAACACCAGATCTTATCAATCTTTTGTTTTGATGTTAATTTCCTGCAATATATTTACCGGATTTGTTGTTAATTTCAGTTTCCCCCAATTTTTTTACCCGATTTGAGGTCTCATTGATTTCAATGTCCTAGGGTTCCTCAGATCTGTCAATTAATCGAGGGCCTTTGTCTGTTTTCCCGATAATTAACCGGTTCTTTGATTTTCGATTCCTGATTTGGTGATTGAAGCCATGAATTTTAATCTAGGGTTAGGGTTTTTTCAAATTTGGAGATTTTTTTATTTACTCAAATTAAATTAGGGGTAAATATGTTTTCATTATACACTAATTAAATTACCCTCAATATTTACTGTGATGGTTAAATAGACTTATAGTTGTCACTTGTCAGTGCTAGTCTGTGGATTTTAACAGTTGGATAAATTAATTGACATAGATGATAACCTTCACGCCAAGTATCTAAATGGCTTTGGTTCTCATTTTACAGATTGAAAAATGGGTTTTAAGCGCACTTTTGACGCTGAGGATGTGCAAGAGCTCAACGTTAAGCATGCAAGACAGATTAGTTATTGCAATAAGTTGGCCAAACTGGATGAAGGAGTTCCATATCGTGTTTCACTGGAGAAGTCAGGTGACTTAGGTAATAACAATATGCATCTTGCAGAGGACGTGACATGATATAACTCATAAGAACAATATGCTTAATTGTTATTTGTCTTATTTTCAGCAGGAGAGGATATAAGTGATCTCTGCGGGTTTAAAAGTGAGGATATTGAAAAGGGGTTTAAGACCAATGTGCCTTTCTCTTGGATCGCAACTGGTTTGTGTGAGGAAGATGCTCAGTCTGGAGCGACGACTCAGTCTTCCCTTTCTCATGAATCTCCCGAGTCGGGTTCCCCTTGGAGACCAGTTTGTCCGGAAGAAGATGTTTATTGGTGTCCGGTTTCGCCTAGGAAACCAGTTCCAGTCGGGCCGGATTACCAGGCTGATATTCCTGAATGTGTCAAGGAAGAGGCTCAGGAACAGTCGGGTCATGCTATTGGTTATGATGAAAATGAAGTGACAGGGAAGTGCGTAATTCCAATGCCTGATTGTGAAACCAAGGTTTGCAAAGCTGGTAAAGGAAGAAAGGAATGCATTTGCCTGGATAAAGGGTCCATCAGATGTGTGCAGCAACATATCATGGAAAACAGGGAAGACTTGTTTGAAACTATTGGTTATGACAGATGTCTGAATTTAGGTCTCTGTGAAATGGGAGAGGAAGTTGCTGGTAAACTAACTGAAGACGAGGAGGATCTTTTTCACGAGATTGTTTACACCAATCCTGCGTCACTGGACCGGGACTTCTGGAAACAGCTGAAGTCTGCGTTTCCTTCACGAACCATGAAGGAAATTGTGAGCTATTATTTCAATGTCTTTATCCTGCGGAGAAGAGCTGTCCAGAATCGTTCTAAAAGCCTGGATGTTGATAGTGATGATGACGAGTGGCAAATAGAGTATGACAACACCTTTTACGGTGCTGAAACTCCATCAGATGAAAAAAGCGTCTCAAGAGACGAAGAAGAAGAAGAGGTTAATGCTAATGAAGACTCGTCCACCTCCTTTGAGTATCAGTCCAATGTGATCTACTCTCGATGCCCAGTTAGAAACAGAGAGGAATCGGACATTGGGAATTACTGGCGCCACTGCAGTGATCTTGTGGATAATTCGTATTCATTTGACCCTTGTGATTCGATACTATCAGATCATTGTTGGGATAAGAACATTGATCTTCTTCCAACTTCAAACATCATAGAAGAGATCTTTGGTCAAGATCCATGGGATGATTTCTCTAGAGGAAAGTAAATGAAGAATGGTTCTCCAATCTTCAATCTTACTCTGCTCTAGTTTTGAATCTCGTCTATGTAAATGCATTATTTAAGAAATCTCAAAGTTGGAAAGATTTCAGGGAATCCTGTATAGTTTATGCCCTGGAAGCTTTGTGTTTTTTTGATAATTTAGGTTATTTATTTGCCTTTGTAAATCAGAATTAGATTTTGTTGTAAGAAGAAGAAAAATTCTTCAAGCTGTTTAATAAACTAACTTTTTTTGTCATATCTTTAGTAATCAATTCTTCAAAATTTCAGATCTCACTTCCTACACCTAAAATTATCAGTAATCAACTTCTCCAGATGTTCTTCGTAGACTTTTCCTCTATTTTCTTGTTATACACATAAACAACACTAAACAGAGTGTTTGGAAATTTCAAAACAGAGACTCTCAAGTCTTAACGATCAGAAAATAAGGAAGAAGCATAGGATGTGACGTGGAGGTCGATCACTTGTCCTTCTCCAACGCAAATCCCTTCAATGGTACAAAAACAGAGAGAGAATAAAAACCTCAAAAACAATTCTCTTGATCCGTTCTTGCAAATCGCATATCTCTGTCACAGCTTTCTATTTTTGGATAACCATTTTCCTTTTCCTTTCTCTTCATTTCTCTTAATCAGAATCTTTTCTCTGAGGAGTTTTAAAGGTAATCAATCCATCATCAGATTCTATTTCCTTGATCGAAAAGTTTTCAATCTTTTTTCATAAAAAAACTAACTTGCTGAAAATATATTGATAAACCATCATTCTCATTGTTAAAATAGATGTTTGGGTTTTTCAAATCTCCTGGGAACAACAAAGGAGGAACGATCAATGCAGGAAGAAGAACAACTTCAGAACCAATCCTGATAACACCAGATTTCGACGATGATATATCGTCTCAAGACAAATACAAGAATGGTTTCTCTACTCCTGGTGGTCTACAGAACCAAACAACTGAAGAATTAGAGAACTACGCTGTTCATAAAGCTGAAGAAACAACCAAAGGTGTCAACAATTGTCTTAAGATTGCTGAAGATATAAGATCAGATGCTACAAGAACGCTCGAGATGTTGCATCAGCAAGGTGAACAGATCAATAGGACTCATGAAATGGCTGTTGATATGGATAAAGATCTCAGTCGGGTAAAGCCTTTTTTCTAATTACTTTCTTTGATCCGAAAAGGATGATTTTGTTTCTATGGGGGAGTTGAGTGATAATAATAATGTTTGTGAGATCAGGGAGAGAAGCTTTTGAACAACTTAGGAGGAATGTTTTCAAAGCCATGGAAACCTAAGAAGACTAAAGAGATCTCAGGACCTATGATCACACCAGGTTTTTATCCTTCTAACCTAATCCGTAGAGACTATATATTCTATAAATGGTTGTTTTGCAGCTTTTAAAGATTAGAGGAAAAAAAAACAATCTTACGTATCTTGATTCTTGATTTTGGATTCTTGATTGGATGAAATTATGTGTATAATGACCATGTTTCATATGATGTTGTTTTCAGTTTGAAGTATTAGAGAAGAACTGATCCACAACTTTTACATTACTCATATCATCTCAATCTTTATTGTTTTAACGTGCTGAACCCAACTTGATTCTTGATTGGATTAAATCATGTTTATGGTGATCATGTTTAATATTTTGTTTGTTGAACCTTTAGATAAACCGTCGAAAAAGAGCGGGAATAACAAGGAAGAACGAGAGAAACTCGGTTTGGGTGGGAAAGGAAGATCGAGCAGCCAACCACCACTAGACCAACCAACAAACGCATTGCAGAAAGTTGAGGTTTGTGTTCTTTTTACAAATTTTTCAGAAGTTGTGAATCTTATAAAGCTTGATTTAGGGAAAGTTGTTAAAAATGTATATGTTTAATGCAGCAAGAGAAGGCAAAGCAAGATGACGGACTCAATGATTTGAGCGACATTTTGGGTGATCTTAAGAGCATGGCCGTTGATATGGGATCTGAGATTGACAAGTCAGATTACACTAAATGCATACATATATATATATATACGTAGTTTCATACCATTTTTATACGTATGTGCGTATAATACTAATTACTTATTGCGGGAAAATTGCAGGCAAAACAAGGCTCTTGATCATCTCGGCGATGATGTTGATGAGCTTAACTCTCGTGTTAAAGGAGCTAATCAACGGGCACGTCACTTGCTTTCCAAATAAACACCTTCTTTTCTTTTTTTCCGTACAGTTGATATTTTTCTTCTTTGTTCATTCTTTGCTATACAATTGTGAATATTAAAAAAAAACAAATTGTCAATATTAACGCATTTGTTTCAGTTATTTTCTAAAACGTAATTTCCCAATATTATAGGAATATTGTCATCCTAACAAGTTGAAAAGATTCAAATTTTGTTAAATCAAACCGATCCAAAATAAATTAAATTTAAAATACGAAACCAAATAAAATTTGTTTGCATCTGAAAAAGCAGACCAAACAAAAATAGAAAAACATCAGAGGTAAACTTAATTTCTTATATAAAATAATAATATACAAAGTCGAATCCAGCCTAAAATGTAAAATCATACCAAATTAGTTTCATTTTGGTTACAAATATCAAATATGCTTTAACCCAAAAAAACTAAACTAAAACCGAACTGAAACGATCCGATTGAGTTAGCTCTCTACAATTCTAAACTGTTTTGTATAAATAAATACATGCATATACTCATACAAAAAAAGCCCTTCATTCTGTAATATCGTTAGTGATTTATCAGATACAAACTCTTCAGAAAGAAACATGGTTCAGTATTATTAGAGTATACAAAAACTCATTTTTCTTCCCAACCTAAGCTGTAAAGAAACATGGTTCTCATCGTGTGAAAAAAAAAGGATACTATACAAATCGAAATCGTGCCCCTAAATACACTCAGTTTAATATTACGTCTCCTCGTTCTTGACTGGGATCCAACGGTTAGCAGACGACGATTTCTTTCCCCTGGTAAAATAACCGATAATGAATCCTAAAAACACACCCATAACCATCAAGCCTGCTCCTTTGACATACCAAGAGACATTAGATTCGGGTTTCCCTATAAGTTTAGAAGAAGCAGCAACGGTTTTAAGAGTTTCGGTTTTATTACTCTCTTTTCTCCCACTGATTACTTCCCCAGTTACTAACATCTCAACAGTATCATGAACTTCGCCGTCGTGGTTACCCACAAATGAAACAGTGAGCTTTTCTTTGTTTGCAACTAAACGAGTGTATCCAAACTCACCCGTACGATACATTGATTGTTCAGGCTGAGGGAATATCGGAAGACCTGGATGGTTTGGTCTCGGCTGCCAAATCGGTTGCCAATCTTGACCAGCCATACCGATCACAAGATGAACCGGGTTTCCATACCACTGTTTGCCGCAAGTGTTGTTGCTTATCGGACAAAACCTTTCATATCTATGAACATGTCCCCACAGAGCAAGTGTGACATTGTTTTCCACAAACAGCGGTTCCAAATGCTCAAGCATCTTTTGTCTAATCGTCGTGTCTCTAACCTCATTGCTCGTAGTGTACATCGGCCTGTGTCCTTGCACAACAACAAACGGCGTTTTATTCCTGTTTACAGACTCTAGATCTCGCTTTATGAATTCATATTGACTGCCTCCTTCAACGAAATTCGTCTCCGTGGAGATATAAACAAAATGGACAGTCCCCATATCATAAGAATAATATAGATTCCTTGTCGGAGGAGCTTTCGTTCCCGTTGGTTCTGAAGAGTTTCCAGGCATGTTGAACCTCAAACTATACGGCACACCACATTCACCACCACCATCGTTTCCATATACAGAAGCTGCCCAATCAGGTTTCCAAGGCTGAGTTGGGAAATCATACTCATGGTTACCAATGCAGACATGGTAAGGAACTTTCGAAGCAATAGGCTCGACCTGAGCAAAGAACTCATCCCATACCCACGAATAACCACGAGCATAACTTATATCTCCAATGTGTGAAACAAGAGCTGGCTTGTCACCAAGAGCTTCAATGTCACGAAGGATCCACTTCACTGTAGATATGCTCTCGTCTTGTGTTCGTATAAATGTGGTGTAAGGTGTAGCACAACCCATATCTCCAAACATGAAAGCAAAGGTTTCTTCTGAGTAATCATCTCGAGCAATAAAGCTATAGATCTCACTCCATCCCTTAGAATCACTCCCAACCTAATCCATAGATTGATAAAATTGATTAATCAATCAAAAGATAATCATACCAAATCTATCACCAAGAGCTTCAAAATTGAGTTTTAAGAGAAGCTTAGATTCAGATTTGTATACCTGATAATAGCACCTAACGCCTCCATTCAAATTCTTCATAACGGAATCAAAAATCCAACCGGGATCTCTCCATCCGATGGTGGAATTCGCCGGCGAATTACACATGTGCTCTCTCTCGTATCTCATCCCACGCACCGCCGCGGTGTTTCCTAACAAATCCTTCGATTCACCGTATCTAACAAAGCGTTCTTCACCATCTCCAGCTACAAAGATAACACGCATGTGGTTAACCTTATTCGTGTACGCCAAATGGATCTGCTCCGGTATGCCAACGCCGGATCCGAAAGAAAGCTGCTCCGATTCAGCTAGAAGATGTTTAGTTCCTGGTAAAGGATTCTGGTCATGATCCTTGTGTTTCGGATCGATCTCGGATTGGCTCCATCGGAAGATCCGGAATGTATAATTTGATCGGAGATTGGTCAGAGGAAAGGAAATCGAGCCGAAACCGGATTTCCACGTGGGCGAAACATTAAGGAATTTGTAACCAATGAAGTGATCATGAGGAGATTCCGGCGGTGCGTAGATGCCTAGCCAATCGAGATCGGACGGAGAATCCACGCCGGACCATTGAATGACGACGGAATCGCCAGATCGATTTAGAGCTTTGGGGGAAATGGAGATTGTCGCCTTGGCATTAGCAGAGGAAACGAAAACGGAGACGAAGAGGAGGACGAAGAAAGAGAAATTGGAGATCATGGCGACGGAGGAAAGTAAGAATGATTGTTGCCGGAGCGCCGGAGATGAAGATATAAATACACAGTGATTAATACGACAGCGTTTTCATCGTCCCCTGTGAATGGTTGATTTGAAATTTTATAAAGCTATTTTTAAAACCAAGAATATTGATTTAAGATGTTCTCTATCACCTTCTATGGAGATGGGCCAATTTAAGTCCAACAATATGGGCCTAATTCGGCCTTTTGAAAAGAAATGAATTAAGTAATAGGAAAACAAATATAGAGGAATTTGAACCGTTTTTATTCATGCAGGGTTCGTTTTGCTTCCACTGAGCTCTTGCTTTCCATGGCGATGATAAATAATTCTTCTTTCTCCCACACCATTTCACATGCCCAGTCTAAAAAATTGAAAATTGATTCTTCTCTTCTTCTTAACTCACGAATAATTTACGATTCGGAAGCTATACAGATCTTCTACAACATAATCTATGGCGCATTTGAGCTTGAGCTTGTCTCTGATCTTCCGCATTTACGCTCTTCTGCTGCTTATCAATATCTCCCTCGCCAAAACACTTAAACGAGACAGTAAGCTCTTCAAATTTTCTACATTCCCCATTTATCACTGATTCTGTTGGTTCAAGAATTGTAATTTGGCGAGAGATTTGGGTTTTTTCTTTCTTTTTTTTTGGTTTGGCAGTGAAAGCGTTGAATGAGATAAAGGGATTGGTTGGGTGGAGAATAGTGTATACTTGGGTTGGAGATGATCCTTGTGGCAATGGAGATTTGCCTCCGTGGTCTGGAGTTACTTGCTCTATATCTGGCAATTACCGTGTCGTCACCAAGCTGTAATCTTTGGACTCACAATCTCTTAAAGTTTTAAGCTTTTGAGTGTTTTCACTTATAATGTTTTTGTTATCTTTGCAGAGAAGTGTTTTCAATGTCGATAGTGGGGACGTTTCCAACGGCTATAACGAGTCTCCTAGATCTCACTGTTCTGTATGCTTCACGGATTTGCAATCTCTTTTTCTCTTTTAGCTGGTTTGGTGAAAGATTTTGTTGAGAATTTGATAACTTTGGGTTTTTTTTAGTTCTGATGCTACCCAGTTTTGTATTATTTGGAAATAAATCGATTGTTTTAAGGAATTGGATTATGAATTTTGGCAGGGATTTGCATAACAACAAATTGACAGGACCTATTCCTCCAGAAATTGGGCGGATTAAGCGTCTTAAGACACTGTATTGTTCTTCACCCTATCTATTAAGGGTTTGAGCTTGGCTTCTTGTATTGTCTTGATCTTGTATTGTGTATTTGCAAACAGAAATTTGAGGTGGAATAAACTTCAACATGTCCTGCCTCCTGAAATTGGTGGATTGAAGAGTTTAACTTTTCTGTGAGTAATCCTAGCTCATGTCATTCTTGAAGGGTGGGTTTGTAACATGCTCTTACTATTTTAGGTACCTGAGCTTCAACAATTTCAAAGGAGAAATCCCCAAAGAACTTGCAAATCTCCATGAGCTTCAATACCTACATTTTCAGGAGAATCATTTCACTGGGCGAATCCCGGCGGAGCTGGGAACATTACAGAAACTTCGCCACTTGTAAATTAATCTCTGACATTCAATGCTCTTTATTGCCGATCAAGCAACAGACTTCAGATATACTTAGTATCTTTGTCATGATCTGCTTGTCTGTAGGGATGCTGGTAGCAATCACCTAGTGGGGAGTATAAGAGATCTTATACGCATAGAAGGATGCTTTCCAGCTCTTAGAAACCTGTAAGTGAGTTTGAGAGTTAAGCCATAAAAAGTAATTGTTTGCTAAGTTAAATTTTGGCTGTAGGTTTCTCAACAATAATTACTTCACTGGAGGACTCCCAAACAAGCTTGCGAATCTAACAAACCTGGAGATCTTGTGAGTAGTTGAACACATCTTTTGATTTATGATCACCCAGTTACATATTTTATCTCTCCCGAGCTTATCCTTTTAAGTTACAGGTACTTATCTTACAACAAAATGACTGGAGCAATACCCTCTGCACTTGCCAATATACCAAGACTAACATACTTGTAGGCCTCTCTCCTCTATTAAATTCATAACTTAAAATTGATCTGAAAGAACCATGCTCTCTCCTGCATCCTTAGAGCATGTTTTGATTTAACTTCAGGCATTTGGACCACAATCTATTCAGTGGAAAAATCCCTGAAGCCTTTTACAAGCATCCGAACCTAAAAGATATGTAGGTTCCTAACCTCTCTAAGTAGAAGACAATATATAGCACACATTTTATAATTTAATTTCTGAATGTATGTTGTAGGAACATAGAAGGGAACGCGTTCAGAACAGACGCTAAGGCTATTGGCGCATATAAGGTCCTCGAACTTTCTGACGCAGACTTGCTTGTTTAGTTATGCATATTACAACTCTCTTATTGTTGTAATCAGGTTATTAAGATTCATTTTCTATGTTAAAGCGAGATTGTAATTGATGTGTTTTCTGAATGTAAATGATTCCTTATCCATTTATATATGATAATTGAATTGAAAGGAATCTGGTTTGTTCTTTTCACTGTCGTTTTGAGAAAGCAAAGAACCAAAAAGCTAAAGAGGGAAAAGAAATTAAAAAAAAGTGTTCTTTGTTTAACGTACACACCTTTATGATCCAAATATGAAACTTGCATGCAAAGCAATAATCTAAAAAAACCCTTCAAAAACCAAAACCCTCAAACATATCTAACCAAGCCTTCTCAAGTCCTCCCACCATATTTCAGTTTGAAATGGATACCTTGATCAAGCAGACAAGGTAAATTTCATCATTTCTATTCAATCACACATACATATATATACATACATTGATTGATGTAAAAAGTTGAGATCTTTGTCTTAGGAGGAAGCATCCAGCTTCCCAAGAGAAAGCTAGAGAGAAAAAAGTGCCAGCAAGGAAGTCTGTTTCATTCAAAGAAGGTTCCACAAAATTCTGCTTTGTTGTTCTTGATGCTTGATTAATTTCACCTTAGAGCTTATCATATTCTTTGTGTTGGTAGATAAGAAGAAGTCCCCAAGCTGGTTACAGAAGCAGTTCTCAAGGCAAATGAGCGGCCAAAGTTATGACCCGATCAGCGACATGGATTACGCAGCTGCAGTTGCAGCCACAGCTTTTGCCATAACCACTTCTGAAGAAAATTGGCTAGAAAGTTATCATGTAAGGGTTCTAAAAAGACGTTTTGTCATATGGTTAATTAGTAAACATTTTCTCGTAGTTAGAGTTTGACTTAAACAAAACAGAGTGGCCTTGAACTTGGAGCTTCGTCGTCAAGAAGCAAGAGTATAAGAGAAGATGAGTTGCTTTTAGAGGAACCAAGAAGCTTATCAAGAAGATTCTCAGGTGACAGTTACAGAATAACTCAAGATTGGATTTTGTCGTTAAAACTGAAAATGTTTTACTTAAATGTTAGAAATCAGTTTACATATTTGTGTTTATACAGGACAACTTTCGTTTAAAGAATCAGAGATGAAAGATCGTAAACTTCCCACGCAAAATTCCCCAGGGGAGAAACATGAAAGACAAAGAAAACCAGTTTCTGAACCGCTTCGGATACAACCACCGCTCAGGACACGATCAGAACGTCGTGCTCCACAACCACCTCCTCTTCCTCCTCCATCACCTCCGCCTCTGCGGCTTCCACCTAGGGAAACCAAAAGGCAGAGTTCTGGGCATACTAGTCGAAAAGATGATTCTACAGCTGATGCTTGGGAAAAAGCTGAACTAGCTAAGATCAAAGCAAGGTAAGTAGTCTCAATACACAAAAAAAACTTATATTACATTACACTCACCATATGTATCACACAAGCAGGTACGAGAAGTTAAACAGAAAGATTGATTTGTGGGAAGCGAAGAAGAGGGACAAAGCTCGAAGGAAGCTGGACAAATCTGAGGTTGATAATATAATGACTCTGTATAATCTAATCTAATTTATCATATGTCTTTTTTTTCTCTAACTGGTTGGTACATGAACAGCAGAGTGAACTAGAACAGAGGAGGAAGAGAGGATTGCAGAAATTTAGAGAAGACACAGAATACATCGAACAGATTGCTGCTGGAGCCAGAGCTCAGGCGGAGAAACAGAGAGAGAGTGAAGAGTTCAAGGTCAAGGAGAAAGCCGACGTTGTCCGTAGTACCGGTAAACTCCCTGGAAAAGCATGTCTCTGTTTCTGACTAAAACAGAGGTCTCTATACATCTCTGTGTGTGCATGAGAGATGATGGCAAGTGTTTCGTAAAAGAAAAAAGAATGATATAATTTTATAAAAAAAAAAGAGAGATTTTATCCACTCTGTTGTCATCAAAGAAAATCGACACTATTCCTTTGATATTCTCTAAATGTATATATAATTTGGGGAGCACGATGTAAATATTCCTTTTCCCAATCTGAAACTTTCATCTCTAATATTAGATATAATGATTCCAAATTTTTGGGGTTAGATATGAAATTATGAGTATCTTATAACGAAAATTCGTATTTCCAACAAGTTAGAAAAATATATGAAATTATTAGATTAAGCATTATATGGATGATTTGCTGAGGATTTTCCAGGTCATTGGCTTGCTCACAGGCTTGATACATTACTAATGTGATGTGACTTCAGTATTAAGGGTTCGATTCTTCCCAAATATTGGCTAAAACGCTAACGTGAATGAATGAAAGTTAAGTGGTTCATTTAAAATTCGAATATGGGCTTGCGTACATAAAATAAAATGTTTACATGTAACCATTTTTGGTGTTTATTTTCAGTTTTCAAAAACATCACACGAGTGAACTAAATATTGGGTCACTAATGTCACTTATTGTGAGCTCAATAAATTGTTTAGCACACCTGTATCGAGCTGAGTTTTAAAGGCCCAACTAGTGCTACTATTTGTTTTTGTCCTTGTAAAAATAACTTGAAATTTACACCACCGACAAAATAAAGTGATTGGATTGGATCTATTCACGCATCAAAGCTTCGACCGACAGTCTTCAATTGAACACATAAATTTCATAGGTATTTTTATGTGATATCTCGTATTCATTATAAAAACCACGTAAGAAATTTGTGATCGAGAAGAGAACACCTCATTGGTCACTGTATAATAACAACTGATCATTAAATGTCTTTTCCGGCCACGACAAACAATCACATCAACTTTAGTTAGCGTATTATCAACGAACCAAAATATATCTTTTTGACATCGAACAATATCACTAAGAAATACTAGGAGTATTAAACTCGAAAAACTAAAGTCATTATTATGTTTTAATTATGAATTTTGATTTTATATATATATATATAACAAAATTCGCAGATCATGTTACCGCACACTTATTTTCTTGCATTTTTGTTTAAGAACTCGCTGATTTGTTGTGCACATTTGTTTTTGTTTACTTTACACATTTGTTTTTTACGTTGCCGCGGACATATTTATTCGCACATTTATTTTGTGATACCGCGGAGTTAATTAGAGCCGCGGATTTATTTTGCACATTTATTTCAACACATTATAGCGGACTTATATATTTTTTGTTACACCGCACAGTTTTTGAAAATAGAAGCCGCTGATTTATTATTACAGTTGTGGCACATTTTTTGTTTGGTCGCGTACTTAAGTTTTAAATGGTTGCGGAGTTATTGTTATCGTCTTCGTGGACTTATTTACCACGCACATTGTTGCACATTTATCGTTGCGGATTTTTTTTAATTGTTGCTGCACATTTATTTAGCAAAATGTTGCTGCGGACTTATTTTCTCTTGCTGTGGCGGATTTAATGTATATGTTACTGCACACTTGTTTTTATTGTTGCTGCACATTTATTCATCAAATGTTGCTGCAGACTTATTTTCTTTTGTCTTGCTGTGGCGGACTTAATGTATATATGTTATTGCATATTTGTTTTTATTGTTGCTGCACATTTATTCAGCAAATGTTGCTGCGGACTTGTTTTCTCTTGCTGTGACGGATTTAATGTATATGTTACTGCACACTTGTTTTGATCGTTGCTGCACATTTATTCAGCAAATGTTGCTGCGGACTTGTTTTCTCTTGCTGGCGGACTTAATGTATATGTTACTGCACACTTGTTTTTATTGTTGCTGCACATTTATTTTCTCTTTAGTTACTGCGGAGTTTTTTAAATGAAATCTGGACCACACGATTTAGGGTATCCTGACTGCGTCATCTTCTCCTTCATCTCGCCCCTTAGCCCTTTTTGGATTTTTTGTAGGCATCTTCATCTTCCTCTTCCTTAGCCGTTTTTGGATTTTTTTTTGGTTTCGACCTTTTCTTCCTCATTTTCTTGTCCTTGGCGTTTGATATCTACCATCGTTACCATCTGCTCTAGTTTTATTTTGTGAAAGGAATGGAA
>VBRH01000355.1:75066-98590 GCA_014578085.1 Cardamine resedifolia | reverse complement strand
GTGAGAAACGATAGTAGAGACGACCGATGGTGATGGTGATAACAACAAAGTTGAAAATTTTGAAGGCGAATATATGTCTAGAGACAAGCAATGAAAAGATCCTATTCTTTAGCCTAGGGCGCAAACCAAAGATCAAGGCTCCTTTTTTGAGAGTTAGAAAACGTCCATATATACTCACCAAGTGGCATAAAAAGGGATACTTAACCCAAAAGTTACGTATCAGAGTCTTTATATATATACACACCTTCAACTCAACCATATAAACCGGTATCTTGTTCAAAAAAACACTTTTATATTATTTTATTGATTAGAATATGCATATTTATTTGTATATTGATATATTGACAAAGACGAGTAATAAAATTTGCGCTAATGTCATCATTGTCTCAGTATTCGAATTTAAACCTTACATGTTGATAATATAGATGCCTCATGTGTTATGAATCTTATATAAAAAACCGTTGATATCTAATAGCTTTATTTTTTAAATTTATTAGTTTATAAATAAGTGATTAAACACATAAATTTATAGGGCAGTTAATTAAAAAATAGTGATGTGTAAAATTGTAACTTGATGATAATTTTTAACATTCTCTATTTAGATAATTGTGAATAATTTTAAAATATTTTGATTTCTGTTAGACAAAGATGCTTTCACTATTTGTATACAAAATTAATAAGTAAGGTTCACCAAAAAATGCGCAAAACCGACAAATTATCCAAAGGTTAAGGGTAATTAAACCCATCAGAGAAACATTCTTTATTTAGCAACAAAATCTACACTATATAATCACACGAATGTTGATTAGAAAAAGGTAAGTTATCCAGAAAACATGGCTATATCCAAGAAAACATTAATGGTTATATCATTCGCACTTATAGTTATGATAAGTATTGTGATGAGCACAACGGAAGCTAGAAGCATAGGGAAAGGAGCAATGGAGGCTAATGAACCAAAAGGCTGTGGCCCTGGCTCCCCTCCAAGTTGCAAGATGCAACCGGCTAACCCATATAGACCTGGTTGTGAACCTGGCGGAAATTGCCGTGGTGGGTGAGTGATATCATTTACTCTCGGAAATAAAGGTATAATGTTACACAGTTAATTAAGAGTTAATTTTCCATTTGATTTCGTAGTAACTATTAAATGAATTATTGTAAATATTTTTTTTGTGAGCGAATATATATCGCCTAACTTAGCATAAATAATTGTGTAGTTTATACTTTATACCAGCCATTTGTTATACTACATGGCTTTGTTAATGCAGTAATTAAGTTCATATGTATTGCTATTATTATAAATATCTTATTATATAAATTTTGTTGCGTCTTACGGAAACTCGACAAGTGTAGGTTATTATATCATAACAAGTGTAGGTTGATCGATTAAATTATGACTCGGATAAAAAAATATTTCTTAATCGAAAAGAAAAACAAAAGAAAAAAAAAAAAAAAAAATTGATAATTTTTACTTTTCATTTTTCTTAATATATGACCAATCAATAGAAAAAAAAAGGAAAATAGATACTTTTCATTGATCAAGCATATATCCTCATCTTGTTGATCACTTTGTAAACATCATCCACGTCATCATCATCGTCTTCTTTCACCTCCTCCACACACCGCTCATTATCGTCCCGGAGGTTTCCCTCGCCGCCACATCCTCCTCTGCTGACCTCAGCAGCACCAGCAGGGTCGACTCTCATGAAGAAATTACATAAGAGAAGTGTTAAGAAGCAACATATAATAAATTCTCTAGATGCAGCCATG
Organism: Cardamine resedifolia; assembly: GCA_014578085.1. Classification (NCBI taxonomy): domain Eukaryota; kingdom Viridiplantae; phylum Streptophyta; class Magnoliopsida; order Brassicales; family Brassicaceae; genus Cardamine; species Cardamine resedifolia. Next base: position 96,823 of record VBRH01000355.1, on the reverse strand, counting down.
GATTAGACACTTTCTCTCCCTTTCTCTTCTCTGAAACAAATTACAAAAGATTAATCCAACTACTTTGAAAGCTTTTGTTCCTTTTTGTTAATTATGTTCTTTTGTTATGTTTTTCTCTTACAGTTATGCTTATATAAGAAATGGAAATTACTATTTATGGAATCAAGAGTTTTCTGTTGCGCTGGTCTTAAGGCTAAGTAACTGTTGCAGTAATTTTATCTTCCAAATAATCACTTATTTAAAAATAAGTCCTTCAATTTGGCTGTGATTATTCGAGATTAAACTATTTATTGTACAATTAAGTCGATTAATGTTTTCTTCCGTCTACATTAAGAATTGGGCCTTGGGCCTAACATTTTATTTGATAAGCCCAATAGTAAAAGAAAGAAAATCGTCGTGTCCAATAAAAGTCCAGTCACCCGCCATATCTTCCACCGCGAATTTCTCTCTGATCGGAAAAGACCTCCGGCTACGACCACGACCACCGTCCCTCCGTCATGCCGGAGATTGACGCGTTGTTCGAATCAATCAATGTTCGGGACCTTCTCGCCGGACACGATCTCAACGATCCCACAACTCCATTATCGGCGCCGGATCTCCGCCTCCTCATAAACCGCTTAGAGTCCCATTCCCTTCGGATCAAGTCCAAAGTTCAGTCTTATCTCGTCTCACATCACTCCGATTTCTCAGAGCTCTTCTCGCTCTGTCAAGACGCCGTCTCGAGGACTTGTCTGATCTCTGACGACGTCTCCGATGTCCTACAGTTGGTTTCTGACCGTCCGATTGATGTTGAGATTCGTAGAGTAGTGGATGAGATAACCGAAAAGACCAAAGAAGTGAAATTCAAGAGAGAATCGCTTGATTTAGTGACTGCGATTGTGGGAATCTGTGAGGCATTGCAGGAAACGAAGGAAGCTTTGAAAAACGGACGTTTCAGATTCGCCGCTGAGAGAATCAGAGAATTGAAAGTGGTGTTGAGAATTGGTGAAGAGGAAGAAGGAGAACCTGTGGCCTATGCTTTGCTTAGGAAGGAATGGTCTGATTGCTTTGACGAGGTGAGCGGAAATTTCAAGAGTGGTTTGAATATAGTGAAACCTTAGTTTAGCTCAGTGCCAATGGCTAGTTTGGTGTCGTTAATCTTCAAAATTTCATCCACATTTCGAAGAATGGTGTCTGTGTTTGCAGATTCAAGATGTGCTTGCAAAATTCATGGAGAATGCAGTGCGTTTCGAGCTAGACTCGCGTAGACTTCAGATTAAGTATAAGCTAAGCGTTGGTGACACTGCTGGAATTGCTCTTAGTACTGTTCTCGAGGCAATGGAGGTATGAATATATGATTTGATTTCTATATCTAGCGAAAAGCATTGCACTTTCAATGTTATTTTTTTCTGTATTGAGATATTTGGTTATCACACTTTTTAGCATTTGACTGTTCTGGAATTTTCTAGGTGGTTGGAATGTTAGACTATGGGCTTGCGAAAGCAGCTGACTCGATCTTCAAGCATGTCATCACCCCAGCTGTAACTCATGCATCTACCTTTATCGCTGTAGAAGATTCAAGTAAAACCTCAGGGGAAATAACTGAAGCGATGTTAAGGCTAGAGCAATCGTCTGATCATAAGGTAGCTTACGGATGAGGTCTGGAGGAGCCTATATCCATCTCATCACTTCTTTCTTTTTCTCTAGCCTGTAGATCATGTGCTTCTTCTATTTTCTGCATTGGTTTGTGACTCTGTGTCCTCCAAACCTTTAAATGCTTACCTTCTTGAATGCAGATTGAAGATGTGGATGGAGATGCAATATATTCAGGAATTCTTAAGGTTGTTAAGTTTATTTGCAGTTCCTTGTGCTTTGGAAACGTTACATGGATCCATTCTTTCGGGAGATTGACATGGCCGAGGATATCAGAGCTGATTATATCTAAATTTCTTTCAAAGGTTTGATTTTATAATTCATGTGGTTGTGAAATCACTTTAAAAATAAAATTTCTTTGGTAGCAAGAGAGAGCACTCTTCTCTTTTGTACTTCAACTGTAGTCTGTTCAAAGGTGGTTGTTCCTTTTGGAGTCAGGTTGTCCCAGACGATGCTTCAAAACTTGCTGACTTTCAGAAAATTATCGAGCGGACCTCGCAATTTGAAGCAGCTTTAAAGGAATTGAATTTTGTTTCACCATCTGACGCGGAGAGTAGGCTCAGCAAATATGCTGAAAATGTTGAGGTTCATTTTGCATCTAGAAAGAAGATAGAAATCCTAGCAAAAGCAAGAAATTTGCTGTTGAAGTGTAACTTTACGATTCCTCAGGTGAGCTTTGATTATCATGATATTCACTGCATTAGCCTTCTCATGTTAAAGATCGTGGTTGTGAAATCCTTTTTCAGGAACTTGCTAATACTTATTCTAAGTCTGATGGTGTGGACTCTTTAGATGTGAATTCTTCCAAGCACATCGTTTGCTTACTTTTCTCCTCTGAAAGGTGTGTGGTATCTGAAGCTGCATCTGAACTTATGTATTTGGTGCATAAGACGCTCGAGGTGGGTCTCTTTGGACTTGTGCAATTTGAGCAATTTTCAGAAACGGTTGGGATAATAAACTCATTTTTCTACAGGATGTTTGTGTTTCTTCTGCAAGGGTTGCTTCAGAGTTCTACAATGCTACTCGAGATTCTATTCTTCTATATGAAGCTGTTGTTCCTGTCAAGGTCAGTGAAAGAAAAGACCCATTAACTGAATCAATATAGTGTTAATTATCACATGAAAATCTTACCCTTTTTCTTCCTTGGTCTCTCGAAATGTGAAGCTGGAGAAACAACTCAATGGTATAAATCAAGCTGCTACTCTTCTGCACAACGATTGTCTATACTTGTTCGAAGAGATACTTGGACTTGCTTTTGAGGTATGGACATATATGTGTTTTATCTCTTTGGTTATGAAATTGTCTTCTTAAGAAGCCTTACTCATCAACAGATGAAAATTACAATTTACCGTATTCTTACTATATCATCATTTTTGTTCACAGTATCGTACTAGCTTCCCTAGTTCCATCAAGGAATATGCAGTATTTGCTGACGTTGCCCCAAGATTTAAACTGATGGCAGAAGAAGTTTTGCAGAAACAAGTTCATCTAGTAATTTCGAGCTTGCGAGAGGTGAATCTATGCGGAAAATATATGTATAAAGCTTACAAAGTAATCTTATGTGAAGTTTAAAGAGTATTGATTCCTCGTCTGACATTTTGCATCTATCATCAGGCTATAGACAGTGCAGATGGATTTCAGAATACTCATCAGATGAAACAATACGAAACTGCAGAATTTAGCATTGAGCAGGTAAATGCTCAGACTTGGGTTTGTTTACTTTTTTTTGTTACCTTCTTCCCAATCAAGCCAGTATCAGTTTTATCAGAAAATGCAATTGTTTTGTAGGTTGTCTTTAGTCTAGAGAAAGTGCATATGATATGGGAGCCGGTGTTACGGCCCAAAACTTACAAGCAGAGCATGTGTGTAGTTTTGGAGTCGGTCTTTCGCAGAATATCCAGAGACATTCTTCTTCTAGACGACATGGCTGCTGATGAAACTTTTCAGGTAGCTGTTTCTCGTTGCTAGTCGCTTGTGCAATGACTTTCTAATAGGCTATTAAATATGGGTTTTCTTATTCTCAGCTACAAAGACTGATTCATCTCATGTTAGAGAAGCTATCTTCTTTACTTGATTCCCTGAGATCTGCAGACAACACTTCTCGTCCTCTTGATGATCTCATACCATCTTTGCGCAAAACCCGAAAACTAGCAGGCATGTCTTTTCTTTCTTTATTTCTCTCAGTTGAACTCTAACTCGGTATTGGCTCAGCGTAATTTTCTTTCCATGGCTTTTTTTTTCTTTCTCATTTTCCAGAACTATTGGATATGCCTCTCAAGTCTATAACTTCAGCTTGGGAAAGTGGCGAGTTATTTAGTTGCAATTTCACAAGAACAGAGGTACAATCTTTTAAAATCGTTTTACCTCATAAAAACATCCTAAAACCCGATAAGAACTTAAGCTAAATATAGATATTTGGATTTAGGCAATTTCTTTAGGTATATTGGATCTTGATTATTGGTTTTGAAGATTCTGAAAGCTATTGTAAAATGTATTTGTTGCAGGTACAAGATTTTATCAAAGCTATATTTACAGATTCGCCGCTGAGAAAAGAATGCTTATGGAGGATAGACGATGTTAGCCAGTAGATTGGAAATGGTAAAACTTAAAACCCCTTTTAGAGCTGAGAAGAAGCAAGTGAGGCATATTGGCAGAAGAGCCATGAGGTATTTAATGTCAGCTTTGTAACATCGACACTCTTGTGTAAGAATATATATATAAACAGAGTTTTAGCTGATGAGTTGAAAAACTTTAGGTTTAAAATCAATGTCAGATTTTGTTGTACATGTTTTTAAAGGAAAAGGCTCCTTGGTGCAATCAGATTTTTGTCGCAACTTGCAAGCTAATATTATGGATTAGTAAATGAACAGTCTTCAGTGTTCGAAAAAAAAAAAATTTGCTTTTATTTTTGAAAAACATCATTTTGAAAAATCTTGAAGAAGAAACAAATGGAAAAAAAAAAACAAATGGAGGAGTTGGAAACCAGTAAAAACGCAACACATGATATAGTGTTTGTTTGTATGAATTATTTCTAAAATTTTGATTTTTTTTTTTAATTAATATTTTGATAAATTTTAATCAAAAGATCATGTCAATAAAATTAACAAAAAAAAGGAAGAAGATAATGTCAATAATTTAATGTGTTTATATGCTAATATATAATACATAAATTAATAATTTCACAAATTAATAAATTAAACAGTAGAAAATATTTTAGTCACTTAAATCAACAAAACTAATATGAAGGAAATTAGTAAAACATAAGTAAATTTTCCTTGGGCTGGCCACAGGATTTAAAATAACCACACAACGGTCATAATTAAGGGTCAGAAATTTCATTAGAAGATCAAGTGACCTAAAAATATATCTATTTAAGATCATCATATCATCACACAGCTCTTCTCTCTTACTTCACGCGCAAATCTCTCCGCTGCCTCTTTTGTCTTTCTTCTTCTTAGCTCAAGGTTTCTTGCGCACAACGCTACAAATCTTTGAGAGAATCGAAAGAGGATGGATAAATCTGATGATCCTAGGGTTTCAAAGCCGAATGAATTCTCCAAATTCGACATGTTGTTGTATGTCGCAGCGATAGTTTACGATCACGAGTACGGTCCTCATGAGGAAGACAAAGAGATAGAAACGAGAATCTTTAAGAACACAATACCGAGAAAGAAGAGAAGTCACCGATCATCTTATTCTCCAACAGCATGGATGCGTGTGATCGAAGAAGAGATATCAAAACAACAAAACCCTAATTCTGAATCGGAACCTTCTTCTTCTTCTTCTTGTGTAACCCAGTCCAAGAAAAGTCGTCTCGTTAACGTCTCCAAAGAAGAAGAAGAAGAAGAAGAGAGACATGTCTTGAAGAAAGGCAAGATCGTTCGTCGTTTAGAGACAAACCCCACGCAAACAACTCCTACTCCTCCCCCTCCTCCACCGGAGTGGCTTTTAAACGTGATGATGAGAGAAGAGAATGGATACGATCCAAAGCTGATATCAACGAGGAAGCTCTATAAGACTGATCTCAACAAAATTCAAGCACGTCTCTCAGTGCCTTTAAAACAAGTTGTGACTCCAGATTTTTTGACAGAGGAGGAAACAAGAATCATAGATGAACAAGCGATGAAGATTCGTAAAGAAGGAGTGAGTGTTGATTTTGTTGATCCTCTGATGAATAAGTATGTCATTGATCTGAGGAAGTGGGAGATGAGTGGGAATTGGTATTATGTCTTTGTTGATAATTGGAACCATGTGGTTGCTGCTAATAGGTTTAAGGTTAACCAGGTTTTTCACCTTTGGTCTTTCCGATCTGGAAGTGGAAAACTTTGTTTTGCTCAAGTCCCTTCTCCGGCGACTAATTCTAGCCACGGCGGTGGTGGTGCCTCTACTTCAGGAGAATCCGGCCACAATGCTTCTACTTCCGGTGAATGTAGCCACGGATGCTCTTCTTTTGACGATTCTCCGAATGTTTGATGATCATGCTCTGTTTATCTAGGAGAGTCACGTACAAAAAGGATCTAACATTTTAGGAAATTTTTTATTTGTTTTGCCTTGAAGGCTTAATTTTTCTTAGAAAATCTAATTCGATTTTGGTGTTAACTTTAGGATTTTTTTTGGCTTTAATGACATGGATCTTAAGATGTTATTGGAATTGTCGTCTGATATTATAAACAATATCTAAACAAGTTTGTGTGTTTTCTTGTCCAATTGATTTATCTTTTTCCGTTTGCCAAGTGTAACCAACAAACCTTAAATTCAGATTAAGCTAAACAACGATCTTATGAAACTTTGGTTTAATCTGTTTAGCTTGGTAAGTTTGATCATAAAATTGATTTTTGGTTTTTAAAAACAATAAATCCAATTGGTTTGGTTTTATTTTGAACTTGGATAAGTGTCTATCTAAAATCCAAAATCCTGATATGTTCATGTTCACCTATCTCTTTTCGAAATTATAAAAAGGGTGAAGAAACACATTCAACGTTTCAGATCCAGAAGTAGCAAAATCAGGCTAAGACTTGAGATCATTGGATTCTTCACAACTCATCCTTAGTAGCAACATCATCACCTCCCATAAGCTCTTCAAGTGAGAATTCATCTTCCTCAATCAGCTCTCCATCTTTACCATCCCACGCTTTTGTCGTCACGATCTCTGGTGTTCCATTCATAGGTACATTTCCTTTTCCACCGGTTCCAGCATCCTTCACAAATTCTCTGATGTAAACAACAAACAAAGATTACCGTGTTATACACAGTGAAAAATCACTTGAACCATTGTGATTTCTAGTTTAACGAAAACTTACAAGAGGTGTGGAAGCTCAAAGGCGCTTTTAAGAGGAGCATATACTGCTTTCTTCACGTTCATGGCTACCATTGCTGGATATCCGTATCCTCCCACATTAACTCTTTTCTCCAAATCAGGCTGAGTTACAGCCGCCACCCACATAAAACTGCACACAATATTAAATTTTACATTCGATTCTCAATCTGACTTGAGAAATGATAATATCATGAGCTGTGCATGAAAAATAACGAGCCTTGTCTAGATGTTCTTAAAGCAAGTCCTAACACTTCTACAACATCCATAAACCTCAATATGTTGACAATAACGATTTATTGTCCTAACACTTGTGTAAGATTGTGTGTTGATTCTTTAATGAGACTTTCAGATTAGATTATATTTTTCTAAACACTTTGTTCCTTTACCGTTGAGACTAACCGAGACAGGACAGAGGATATAATCTTTCTTAGTATACCTGTAAGGATGCTTCTTAAACTTCTCTGCAACAGATAATAACATCTCAAGGTACTTGTTCCTTCCTTCAGCTTTGGAGTCAAGAATGTCAGGTAAGAAAGAGATAAAGCAAATAGCAGCAGAACCACACTTCTTTTCCATCACATCCTATACAATCACCATGGAACAAAGTCAATGTCTTGGCTTAGAGCATAGTAGTATACTAGTATTTAAGAAATAATGATAGAGACGAAGCAAAGGATGTGAACAATACCGGCCCAGTTATTTCAGTAACTTCAACAGGGCCAGCACTGGATTCCACAAGTTCAGAAGCAAAAGATTCTATCGCTGACGCAGATCTAGCACCCTCGTAAGGATATGGGCTGCTCTTGTCTGGACCAAATACCAAAATTGTAGGGAATCCTTGCACTTTAAATCTGCTCATTATCGACTGCAATATATAACAATCTTGGTCAGAACTCATCACGGGCAAAATGAATACAATAGTTTTTATACAATAAAAAAGAAAGAAAAAAAAGAAGACATTGTGGCAGCTGGTCAAAGACAAACAGGTAAAGACTAGGCTATTATGAATTTTCTAAGAAACCAGTATAATGCTGAGACGGGAAGAAACCCATAGAAATTATCTCTGATAGACAAATAATTTAAAATGTAAACATTTCTAGTGACTACCTGCTCAACATCGCAATTGACATGACCTAGTTTCACCTTCCCCTTCAAATTCTTTGCAGCCTTTTTCCACTCGGGCGCAAGCTTTTTGCAGTGTCCACACCTTTTAGAAGGAAAAAAATTGGATGTTTCACACACTCAGTTGTACCGAGGGAGTTTACAGGAATGAACAGTTCATTGGGCTTATAAACACAACTAACCAAGGTGCAAAAAACTCAACGATCCAGAGTTCATTGCTTTTGATGACCAACTCATCAAAATTGCTAGCGTTCAGTTCCACAGATGCACTAGGTTCAGATTTCTTTTCATTAGATCCTCCTCCATTTGGTTTACTTTTACCTTCCAAACGGTCACTCAAAAGACCCTTGATCTGGGAAGCAAGATATAACAGCAGTCAGCCACACAAGTTCAATGGAGCATGTTACATGTGCAATGCAAGTTAAGATGACATAATGGCCACTTGTGGTTCTTCATTACTATTTACAAAACCATGGAAAAGTTGGTAGTATTATGCAGATGCCGACCCATTTAGATCATCAACTGCTTCCCTTTGTATTTAAATTATTACTTCTAAAAGAAAAAAGAAGGACAAAAATCAGGTCACTGCTATATTTTACGTTATGGACAATTTAGTGCCATTCCACAACGTATCTTTGTGGTACTTAGCTTCAAGAATATATAAAGGAGTATATACATAATTACGGCATATTAATCAGGATAATTTATCAGCTTATCTGGCCAAATAAAATAAAAAGGTCACTCTAGTTTGCTGTGGCAGTAACATCTTGATTGGACCTTTAAATGCACCCAATCATGTCAAAAGATAAGAACTTCTTGACAATATAAAAGTACGTAATGAAAAATCAACCAGAAGCATGTGACAAACCTGCTTGTAAGCAAAATTAGCAATGGATTTGGCATCCCTTGCTCCTTGGTAATCTATCGGAGGCCTTCCAGGAACAAAGACCTTAATAGTTGGGAAACCCTTAATACCATAATCCTGGACCAGAGAGTACTTTGTCAGTAGCACAACCAAATATTAAGAGAAAAACCAATTGGGTAAACCAGAGCTCTGAATTTTGCACATTATAGTGCATAAAAAAGTTGTTTTTTCTTGTATATTTTACAAGCTACGGTCAGAAGCTTAGCATGACCATTTCACTGAGTGAGATGACTCAAAATAACATCACAAACCTGTGCGGCAGACTGGTGAGCGTCTGCGTCAATAGCTGCAACGGTAGCAACTCCTTTAAGAATATTAGCCACTTTCTCCCATGTAGGTGTTAGAGCTTTGCAATGGCCACACCATGGTGCAAAGAACTCTACCAAAACAACTCCATTTGAATTAAGAACCTGCAGCAATAAAACAAGTTAAAGAACACACTAACACAGTTTCACATCAATTCTCATTTCAGTTTTTACCCAAACAATTACAACAATCAACAAATTGGAACAATGAAATAGCATCTAGCACACAAATATAAATCACGAAAACTAAACCGGATCTATACACTGCTTTAAAAAGAGTAAAATCAGAAATAAAACATACACCCCAGGTCGTACTCTCGTCTCTCATCTACAAACTAAGATCAATCTTCAACGATGATTGAAAATCAGAAACACTCGAGAAATCTTAGCAGATACAACCAACAGATTTCTCAGAAACAATCGAGTGAAGTGCTGATCAGGTAGACGAAAAGAAATGAAATCGATTCCGCGCCATACCTTGGACTTGAAGTTAGAAGCAGTGAGCTGAACCACAGGAGACGAAGATCCGTAAAGAGCATAACCGAGATCAAAGAATCCAGAGCATAGACAAAGAAACGTGAGCAATGTTAATGGTGATTTGTACATTTTTCTTCCTCTTTCTCTTCTTCTTTCACTCTCTCTATGAAATTTGTAAATTGTCTTCCTCTATCGCGATCCTGCGAAGCAGCAGAATTAAGAACACAGGCTACGTGGAGTTACGTATGTTGACCAATCATATCATGACACATCAGCATAAGATGGTCGTCGTTTCTTTGTAGGCAAAGCCTCTGACCCAGACAGAGGTATTTCATTTGTGAATAATTTCATTTGTAAAGAGCAAAAACTGTATTTTCCAAATCCATAAAATTGTCGGCACGCAAAGGCCTAAACAACCCTTTTCGATTCTTCAATCCAAACCAGACGACTTTTCACTGGTGTATATAAAAAATCAACTTTTTCTAGTTGTTGCATCTAACAAAGTCGAATATACAGTTTAATAATAAAGAAAAAAAAAGAAAAACCATGAACCTGATTCGTTAAGCATCTGAAAATTGCTAAATGATGTCAAATTTTATCAACCAATTCAAAACACTGTTCTTTTTTTTCCTATTTTGTTTCAGCCATGGCTGTCTTCGAAACCAAAAAAGAAAAAAGAAAAAAGATAGAACATTTCCAAGCCCTCCTTCCAAAAAAAATTAACAAAAAGGGCAGAGAGATCTTTTTGAGATCGTTAGATACCCTGAGAGGGAAAGACTCAGCCAGATTGTTATGATGATATTGATTCTGAGATCATGATCATGAAGAATTATCAGTTAAATCCTCCACTTTTGAGTTGTCCGGTTGTGTAGGATTATCGTCCTGTTTCTCAGTCTCTGTGCTTGGATTCTCTGCATCAGCTTTACCATTGGGCAGGGTGGTTGAATCAGAGGGGCTTGGTGGCGATGGTTCCTTCACTTCTGATTTCACTGGTTGAGCAAGAGTATCATCTAGCTTCTCAGTCTCTGAGCTTTGACTCTCTGCAGCGAGTTTACCATTGGAGAGGGTGGTCGAATCAGGTGGTGATGTGATCGTCAGATGAGTTGAAACGGGTGGAGCATAAGGATAAGGAGTAGGCAGAGAAGACATGGCCAAGCCTGTATTGTTATAAGGGTTTAGTGGCATTGAGTGATCAAATTTGCAGCTTGCTCCAAACTTGCAGAATCCAGAATCCTTGAAGTTACCACATGCTGGTTGTCCCTGAACACAGCAAAAGCAAAGCAATTAGTGTCACTAGAAGCTCTGGTGATGTTAACATATATAAACAGAGACTTACTGGTCTTGTTGGAAGAACAATAGAGTTTAAGAGACTTGCTGGTGACTGTAACATCCTTTCTTTAGGATGACTGTATTTGCAATCATCTCCATATTTACATGTTCCAGTGTTCATAAAAAACCTACATTCAGCTCTTTCAGATAAACTGTGATGATGTGATGTCACGGCCACAGGTACCGATGCACTTGAACTGGAGTCGGGCTGAGTTTTCACATTGTAAATAGGGTTAGATGGAGCCTGCACCACGGATGGAGAAAATAAAATTCAAGTTAAGACATTCTTTTGCTAAATTGGTATTTTGTAAAGGGAAGTGAAATTTGTTAAAGCAGAATCTCTCTGTTTATTTATTGTAAATTCACAGATAAAGAACGAAAGGCTTCTAAGTGAGCCATGAGCAAAGATATTTGAGACTTACCATGTAAGTGGCCCAGCCTTGAGGAGGTAAAAGGCCTTGGGAGGGTGCAACCATGAAGGGCATATATGCCTGAGACTGAGGAACTTGAGGATGTGGCATAGCTCCATATGTTGCAGGAGGCAAAGACATCATCGTCATTCCACCGCCATAAGGAAAACCAACAGAAGGAAAGCTTGACATTGCATATGTAGAGTGGCCATTAGGAAGCTGAGGATGAGGATGATGGAATTTGCAGGCAACTCCGAATCTACACAATCCTGTCTGCATGTAATATGGGCACGACTTCTCACCCTGGAGAAAGAAGAAACATAATATAAAGTTTTATATCAAAATGACACTGAAAATAGAATAAGTAAGCACGGTGTGTTCTCACCTGTCGCATAGGATAACCGAGAACATTGAACAACACAGGTCCAGCACCATTCCTGTCCTTTGGGTGGTGATATTTACATGTTGGGCCATACTTACAGGCTCCTGTCTTGAGAAAATACTGCAAAGAAATAGCATACAGAAGAAAAATGTGTTCGTTAAACATCTTCAGAGAAAACTAAAACAATATCGTGCATCTCCTCCACTATCCAAACTATATGTTCTGCAGCATAAATGCAGACCCAAGACAGAGCTATTCAAACTTTTCAGACCAACCGCAAGAACACAAAATGAGATGATAAGTATAATGTAAGCAGTGCACCTCACAGTCTGGCTGTCCAATCCTCTCAGGCAATTGATCTTTGTAATAAATTACACCCTACAAAAATGTTACAAACCGTTAGCTAGAGTAAAACAGTAAAGTTGTAAGAAGAGTCAGAGCTATATAAACTAAAGTTTCTCACCTGTGGAAGATGAGTAAGCGGATGATTGTATCGACAGGTGTTTCCGTAGCCACACTGCCCAGTTCTCAGAAAAAATTGGCAATCTCGCTCACCAGGACGATCAGGATATGGACTAGATTGCTCCATATTGTCTTCATTAACTTTCATCCTCCTGAAGGTATCTAAAAAATCATAACACAAAGAACACGAGACATGAAACACTATACTATAATCTAAATCACCAGAGAAACCAAATTCAATCAATAAGAATCCATTAGCTAAAGCCAATACGACAATGTCAAACTTTAAATCCAAACAAAGACCAATCAGAATCTAAACTTTATACCAAATTTGAATACATTATCAGATAACAATATCCCACGATGTAAAAAACGTGATCTTTAACTTCCATAAATATTGATCAAGTATTCAAAATCAATGATCCGACACAACGAATCCAACAAGATAACTCCAAAAAAAGACAAATTCGTATTCACCTCTAAATTTTCAAACTTTCATCACATGAATGATCAAAATTTTCATTAAGAAAGGAAATCACATTGAAACTTTAATGATCAGAATCAACGTTGATATGATCTTCAAACACATTACGGAAAACAAAACCGTTTATTTTGGATCTTTGATTAAAAAAAAAAAGAGTAACTACCTTCAACTTTCTCGGGAGATCGAATCGACCCAGTAGAGTTCTGAACCTGTTGAGTTTCGGACATGGCTCGTTATTAAAACACAAACACACTCACAGAGACAAGATCAAACAAATCTTATTCGTCTCTTATCTTCAGAGACGAATCGTTTCTTTGGACCTTTGGTGTGTAAGTAAGAGACGATGATCACAATGATCAAATAAACAAAGAAGAAACTTTGTGATGATTAAAATAAGGAAATTAGATAGAAGAAGAAGAACAAATGTTAAAAAACGATCTTCTTAAATTTAACTTTTTTCCTTTGTCCCAAAGATAGATTTATTGTTTGAACAAATCCAAAAAAGAAAAATATCTTAGCCCAAATATTCCGATTGGAATGAAATTTTTCCTTATTCTCTGCTTAGGCGATTTCCTTTCCTTTTCCCAGAATCTGAGATTTTCGGGGGAAAATTTTCGGATCTTCCTTCTTTTTTTTTTCCCCTTTTTCTCCCAATGTTAATGTGTTTCAATGTGAAAACGAGAAAAATATAAAAAAATTGATTTAAATAAATAAATTAACAGTGCTGAGTAATGAGTCTTTGCCCCCTCGTGTACGGATTAATAAAGTCTGCCGGTCCCTTTGAAATGACGATATTACCCCTATATGTTCATCAACTCGTTTGCGCGTGATCTAATTTTCAATGTGGTGGTTTAATTCGAGCCATTGGATCCGAACCTTGTGGGACCCGCTATATTCTTATTCTTTTTATTTGATAAAAAAAAAAATAATAAAAAATCTACAACATTTAATCAAAAAATATAGTATAGCATATGATAGTAAATCTTACTGTAATCTATTAATGTTGACTTTATCAATTATAAAAGATAGCAATCAACTAAGGTTTGATTTTTCTTTAATGAATCTTAACCCAACATAATAGTTTCTAAAATAATTTCCATATCAGCACATAGTTTGTTGACCAAAAAAATAGCACAGTTTTTATCATTAAATTTGATGATAATATGAATAAAACTTATCATTAAATATAATTAATAAAACCTGCTATATTTTATAATATGTATTTGTAAGTCTTTGACCTCTAATTAAATTATTACTATATTTTTATCTCTATGATTTGTCAACACATAATAATGTTGTCTATAAATAAGTTTAATATGATAAATTGCTTTTAGCCATAGAATAAATTGTGAACATTTAATATGCAATCACACCTAATTTACAAGAAGTTCTAAGATGAGGGTGCATGGGTGCCTGCAATGTTTAAAATATCGTTAGGTGGTATCTAGATATTCAGTTTAGAGCCTAAACAAAATAATCGGGGCCTAGGCTAAACCCTAAACTCTAAACTCTAAACTTTTTCTACACGTTAACATATTATTTGTATATTTTAAATATATAGTAATTTGATATACAGAAATCATATGAAATATTTATTTAAAAAAAAAAATATTAAGAAAACTAAAACATCTTATTCCATATTCAAATTAAAATTCATCGTAGAAACTTATATAAACTAATAAAGTTTAAACCAAAACAATATTCACTAATAGTATAAATTAAAAGAAAACTAAAAAATTTAAAAAAAAATTAAAATTAAACCAAATACTTAACCAGACGATTTGACCGATTAGAACCGATTTGGCCGATTTATACCGAACTGAAGCGCCTAAACCGAGTTATCAATTTGATTTAACGATTTTCTGAAAATCGGAGCACTCGGGTATAAATAGCCGTCTAGCCCAATTTTTAGAACATTGAATGCGTGGGTCCTTTTCTTAATTATATCTTCTTTTTTTTTGATAAATCATTTTCTTAATTACAATATATCTTCTCCCTAATACTCTACAAATTTATTTCCAACTATATTATGATGAATGAATAAATGTATCAACTGACTCATGAGCTCATCTAAATAAATAATGTATCATTAAGAGATACTTAATGTCAAACTAAATTGTAGCTAGTGCTGTAAATAATCAAAGTTTCAAGTCGTTTAATAAATATATAATTATGACAATTTCATTATATCAACAATATTCGAAGATATGATGGTTTAAGCCATTCAAGCTGTTATTTTGAAGAAAAATAAATTGATTCGATTCTAAACATTCTTTAATTAACAATCGCGAGAGATGGTATTTGGTATTTACGACAGTTTATATTATATTCAGACATAACAAACAAACTTTGACGCCAACCAAAAACAAACAAACGAAAGAAAAGACGCAGAAAAAATAAGTGATGGCTATTTTCGTCATTTAGTGTGGAGTAAGGGGTAAAAGGAAAGCGTGAAAGAAAAAATAAATAAAAAAAGAAAAGGAAAGCGTGAGCTGCACGGTATTTTATTTAATGAGAAAAGTAAAATGCTGATTTATAAGATTAACTGATTAAGGGAACTTTATTTATAAAATAGTGACACATACTATAATGCTCTGGTACGCTAATTTGCGGTTTGGACCAGCTTAATTCTGATGTAGGGCCCACGCTTAATGACCAATAATACTGTATTCGATTGATTAAGAATGTGATTGCACACTCAGGCAACACTAATTTATGTCTTTAACCCAACAGAAAAAAACACACTAATAGTTAAGCATGTTCAAAATATAACCGTAACCGTATTTCGGATCGTAACCAAACCATTTTCAATCATAACAAGACTGTAATTATATAAAATGATTAAAAACTGTAATTATTAACCGTAAAAATATATTAATTATGGTTAACTATAAATTATTAATCGTTACCGTAACCGTAAAGTAATCGTAATCGTATAAAATCGTTGATTAACCGCATAGTTGTAACCTTAAAATTATAACCATAACTGTTTTAAAAATATAACAAAATGAACATATAATTAATCATAACCGTAAAATTTTGTGAAAATTGCAAATGCTACTGATATTAATCTTTATTTTAATCATCAAATAATCGAATCATATTTAACCATAACCATTTTAACCGTAACCGTTTTAACCGTATATTAAATGGTTAAGATTAAGATTAAAGAAAAATCATAATCGTAACCAATGGTTAATTAACCATAACATTAAAGGAAAATTCAATAAAAATACACCAACTATTTATCGATTTCGATAAAAATATATGAACTTTTAAAAAATCCACAAAAATACATGAATTATTTTTGCTATCCATAAAAATACACCAACTCTTAAATTGTATCCATTAAACACTCATGAATGAATGAAAATAATATTTATTAATGTTTTTAACTAAAAACATTTTTAAAAAATCAAAAATACGTATAAAATCCTTAAAATTATAAGAATTTTCAAAATATCATATTCTTCAATGATTAAAAAAAACTGAAACTGTAAAATTTTGGATTTTTAAATAAAAAATATCAAAAACATATAAAATTCCTACTACAAATTCAAAAATTCTAAAAAGCTAAAATATAAAGTTGTAGATTCATAATTGAATTCCAATAATATAGTTATCATTTTTTCAAAACATGTTTTGAAAAATAGCACCATTAAATATTATTATCTCTTAGCTATATAATTGTACAATTATATTCTTTACCAAGTCACTTAGATAATAGTGTTGTGTGTAAATATAATAAGTTGTATATAATTTTTTTACGTGTTGATCTGAAAATATTTAATGTATATATATATATTTATTATTTCAAATTTTATAATTTTTATAATTTTTAAAAAATATTAAGAATTTTATCTGTTTCGATATTTTTTATTTACAAATCCAAAATTTTAAAATTTCAATATTTATTTTTTGAATCATTGAAGAATATGCTATTTTGAAAATTTTAATAATTGGTTTTAGGATTTTATATGTATTTTTGAATTTTTAAAAATGTATTTAGTTAAAAAATAATATTTTATTTTTATTAATTCATGAGTGTTTAATGGATATAATTTAAGAGTTGGTGTATTTTAATGGATGGAAAAAATAATTCATATATTTTTATGGATAGTTTAAAAGTTTATATATTTCTATGGAAATTGATAAATAGTAGGTGTATTTTTATGGAATTTTCCCTACCATTAATAACCATAATAGTTTGTGTTTGATTGGGTGTTTCTTCTATTTAACTTTACTTACGTCAATTTTGATTTTTCAATAATTTTTATATTATACTCCATATGTTCGTGTTTACTTTTAATTAAAATTATGAGTTAAACTTGTAGAAATTAAATTGTAATTTGATTTTTTTTTTTGTGAAAGGAGAAAAATAAAACCTTGAAAAACTTGTAGAAATATATATATTTTTTTTATCTCAAACAAAACATGAACAAACTATAAATAAAAATGTAAGAAATAATTTTATGTCTTTAAAGAATTTCAAGTGTACTAGATTGTCAGTAACCATAGTATGAGTAATTCAACCTAATTCCCAAAGCAAAGAAAATTAGGTTCTTCGTCGGCCAAGCTTACCAGACTGGCAGACTCGTTTCCTACAGATGGACCGGATAAACCGGTTTTAGGAAGAGATGTGGTGGTTTGGTTATCGACTTGGTCGTGGAGTCATGTGAGATCCAAAGGCAATCTGAAGTTTGTGGATTTTAAGTGGTACATCGATCTCCCATAATGAGGTTGAAACTCTTTGAGAGATATAAGTCCTTTGATCAAGAGTATATATAATAAAGTCAATGAGATGAATGATGTAAGAATGAGATGTGATATTTGTAAGTGTATATTTTACTATATTCCCTACACCTCTTTTGGAATTAGGATAAAAGAACACAATCCTTTCCTCTCAAAGAAATGACAGACAAAAACCTTCCTTCTTCGAGTATAAGATCCTAAAAAACTTTTCTTCACTTATTGTGAACAAAAACATATTTTTGAAAAAAAAAAATTATTACATAACTTCGGTCTAAACATCGGATTTTATATACACGTATCAGATCTGCCTAGTTATAGGATCTACAAGACCGATCGACTCCTTCCCTTTTGGCCGTAAAAAAAATGATAAGATTATCAATTTTTCAACATTAATATGGGCTGGTATTTGGTTACATGTACTAGTGTTGTCGTACTTACACATTGAATGGTTTATCGGTTTTTGGATAGTGGTTCATGAGCAAAAAGATCCAAATTAAAGTGGCTTAGAAACACGATTTTTAGGACACATACAAATGAAAACCATATTAAAAAACCTTACATTTGAGAATTTCGCTATTTGTTCCTCTCCAAACCATTCAACCTTTTTTGGTAGGACTTCTCTTATGTTTCATTCCTCTTTTAAGCTCACATAACAATATCGAATACCAATGATACTTCTGTTGTGGTCCAAACTTGTACATATTTTTCCCATATTCTACGTCTATTTTCCATAACGAACCAATGAAAGCATAATAACAATAACATTTAATACAATTTGGCAGAATCTACCACGAGCCTTTTGCTGTATTGCATCATTTTTTAATTGGACGCAAGACACGTGTAGACTATAGTCTATAGGTTCAGGTTTACAGGAGGATTATTGTCTTAAAAGCAATCTAAGCCATTCCCAAGTTAAGAAAAAATATATTTTTTTGGGTCCAATTAGGACTTCTCGAAGAGGATCTACTGAAGATTAATCTGTTTCTTTGTTGATGTTGTGTAATGCTCCCCCGTTTTAAATGAAGTCTCATTTTAGTTAAATTTTTTTAAAAAAAATTAAGTATCGTTTTGTATTTTTAATGCAGTATTTTACATAATTTATAGTTTTACCCTATTCTATTAATGTATTGACTAATGAAAATTGTATATGATTTATTAATAAGAGGTAAAATAGAAAATTTAATTTTTTTTTAATATTTGTGCAAAAACCTAAACAACATTTATTTTAAAACAGATGGAGTATTTATTTAAAAGACTATTTTTGTCCCAATTTAACAGAAATAAAAATAAAAATTGTTGTCCTCGACAACTCACTATTCATTAGTCTAGATGCCTATATATATATATATATGTGTGTGTGTATACGTGTGTATGTATATACTGATTTCAAAATATTTTTGATTTGTAATCAAAATTTTCTAATGGAAAAACCTGTATTTTACTACACATTTTAGCTACACATTCATGATATGTCCCAGATAACTCAAATTCCATAACCGACATTTATTATATAGTACAATCCAAATTTAAATTCGGTATACTGCATGTTATTGACAATCATTTTAATATTTTCAGAAAAAGAAAAATTAAAAAAGTTAGCCATAGGTTAACACAAAGTACCATTGTATTGTATATTATTCGCATGCATCTATTCGAAATACTTATATTGGTATCCAGTATCCACTTATATTTTGTAAACCATACCAAAATGTCAAATACTCCTATGTAAAATTATAATTTTCTGGAAATAGATTAACCATTAATAGAAAAATTACAAGGCAACATAGATAGCTCGATGTTGGTTAATTGTATATGAAAAAAAAAAGGAACGAGAGAGTTGCACTAATTAGTAATTTTGCATTCAGAACTACGATGACATATAAAAATAATAATAAAAGCCAGTTAAGTCAAACCGGCTTTAGATATCTTCGAGTGACAGAACACAAAAACGATACGCAAACAGTTCAAAACGAAAATATTTAAAACAAAAAGCTTTGTTAAAAAGTTTTAAAAGAAAAAAGAAAAAGAAAAAAAGGAAATGAAAATAGCAGTAAACAGGCTTTGGGACCAAGGCAAAGCTTGAGTCGTACACTAGAAGAAAACAAGTTGAGAGGGGCAAAATGGTGAAAACGAGTTTGATTCATGCACAAGAAATCTCCTGCATGCAGTTTATCAGAGCCAGGTAGGACCCACATGTGGAAAAAAATTGGTTTATAAAGAGAGTTATGCTCCGGTGGTCTCTGGAGCAGTGTAAGAGCAATGATACTGGCCAGTCAATATTGTGCCACGTAAGTAGTTCTGAAAGGTAAAGATTGTCTATGGTAACGTCCCACTTCATTACAAAGTCTGTATGTAGTGCACGTGGGTTTGACCGTTTTAAAGACTTTATGTCAAGAGTATTCCCTTCTTTTTTTCATTCACTTTTCTGGTAGAGAAATAAAATAAAAATTCCCATTTATTTCTCTCCATCTCTTTTTTTAACTTGTACTGTATTTCTCATTAATTATATATTTCATGGAAGGGCAACATTTTAGAGATAAATTAGGCAATGATAATGACAAAAATAATTTGAAGAAAAATCATTGTTATATGTTTTTCTTATGTCGTGTGCGTTTAACAATTACAAGACAAATCATCAACTCATATTTATATATTGACATCCAACTTGGAGTTTAAATTTAGATTATTTTGTTAGGCTAAAATTATAACTTTTCAACTATTCTCTATCTTCATTTAATTTTAAGAAACCTTAAAATTATTTTCTTAGTTCTTAAAAAAAATTGGTGCATGAAGGATTTTACATAAAATCCAAAAACTTATTAACTCCAAGCTTGTAAATCGCTGGCTTTGGAGCAACAACCAAAAAAGAAGTCGTTTAGTATGCAAACTTGGGCTATGAATAAGCCTATGAGCCTATTTTATACTAGTCGAGGCTCTTTCTTCATACTCCTACTCAAACTGTACGCTAGCATATATGCAAAATGATAAACATTTCCTCTAAAGAGCATTTGGTTAGAAGCAGAATTACTAGATTACTCAGCAGAAGAACATGTTGCTTTCGACTCTCTCGTGCAAACGAGGAAGCTCTGGAATGTTCTCGTTCTCCACTATATCTTCAAACTTGGTGAATTGCGCAAATTGAGCTGCTGCGAGATGAGCGTACCGCACTGGAGCCACTGAAAGGCACCAAAACACAGAGAGGACACATTGAATATTGGGTTAGTTAATATAGGAGGATGCATTTTGTTATTAGAAGAGAGTTAGAGTAGGGAGTGTTACCAATCGAGGTTGCAGTTGTGCTCCTTTGGTTGCTGTAACAATCAATGATTCAAGACAAATAGATCTTAGTGATGGTAAAGTGAAGTTAGCGTTTAAGAAGTGACATTAGAGAGAACTTACACATAGGAGAGAGAATTGATGAAATTCTGCAAGTCATCGGGTTTAAAACCAATCTCATCGAGTAAAACATGATAATGAGCCGGTCTTGAAGTTCCCTGAGAGATCCCCAAGAAATATAGAAAGGATATGTGAGGAGTGCAACTTTTGAGGTTACACAAACATCAGTTTTTTTTTCGTCTAATTAAACTTACTATTATTCCTGCATGAGCACACATGTAAAAATCGTAGTTTGTCGGGTGTACAATCTTGGTATCCACGACGGTTCCTGACAAAACAGGGATTTTTTTTTATGATGAAACAGTTCTGTAAAGAAATTGAATCGTAGTGTGACTGAATGCAGAAGAAAAACTTTGTTTTTTACCTGCCGGAACATTTTCAGGACCCTTAGCTTGAAACAACTTGGTGTGGTGGTTCTTCTGAGCCACAATAACAGTGAATTTTGGCACATCAGATTCACCAAGATGTT
Source organism: Cardamine resedifolia (assembly GCA_014578085.1). Lineage (NCBI taxonomy): Eukaryota > Viridiplantae > Streptophyta > Magnoliopsida > Brassicales > Brassicaceae > Cardamine > Cardamine resedifolia. The sequence continues at coordinate 75,361 of VBRH01000355.1, read as the reverse complement.
GATACGCCTGCGCCATGTAAAAAAAGACACAAAATTGTTAAATAATACTTTCACTTGAATTTGAACTATAGATTGAAAACAGAATTTGATAGAAGCCGAAAGGAAACCAGCCAAGGGACTTTGAAACAAGACCTTTATAATTTGGTCCACCTCAATGTTCAAGACTTGGTTAAACTGTGATTCACTTACGCCATCCCTATCAAATGCCCAAGACTTGTTTAAGGATAAACTTTTTTTAGATATTTGAGGTTAGACAACAATCAGTTAAAATATATATATATATATATAGTACCTG
>VBRH01000355.1:58512-75032 GCA_014578085.1 Cardamine resedifolia | reverse complement strand
TATATATAGTACCTGAAAATGATAATCTGCTTAGGCTTCCTTGACCTGCTTGTCTTGTAGAACTCTACAAATAGTTCGCTATTGGAAACGGAAAAAATAATCATGGAGAAGAGATACTTAAACATATTGCGTACAATAAATAACTCATGAGTTGCTGAAATTAATAGAAAAGAATAAAGCTGAAAAACTAGGAGTCACATACTTCATGATACCGTTATCTCCTTTCTCAATGTTCTCAATAGGTTGGAAGAGCGAATCAATCATCTCCAGTCTTGGTGACTGAGTTCTTACAGCTGCCCTATACCTTGAGATTAAAGGCCAGCATGTTGAACCAACAACCTTGTAGCGAGAAAGTAAACAGATAATTAAGGAAATTAGATCCTAAGAAAACCAGAAACAATGGAGATATATATAAAAAACAAGGACAAGAAACGTAATCAATATTACCGCTGCTACTGAAGGCACATCAGCACGACCTGGAGCCCCATGAGATACATCCATACCCAATATTAAGGTAGGAATTTTGTTTATCAATGGAATGTTGCAAGAGATTTCTATTTCCAACAGAGAATTTATGCCTCCAAGCTAGATTGAGACAGAGGAAAGAAGTCAATTTTCGGAGAACATTATAGCATAAGATTTCTTAAGTGTTAGCTTGGGTGGTGATGTACCTTCGAGTTAATCTTGAGAAGTACATTGGTGAAATATTGGTCACTGATTTTGGTAGGGCAGATGCATTGCGTGTTGATCCCTTCTCTAGTGAGGCATACCTTTTTCCAGGGACCTTCATAGTTTGCAAAGACCAGTTAAATGACAGAGTTAAAACTTTAATTTCCGCAGGAAACAGCTGAGATGATACCATAGATATCAGAGTTTTTCCGTTCTGGCAGGATACAGAGAATGAAATGGGGAGGATCTGGAAATTTTTTCATCATCTTTGCAATCATTCTCTCTACCCTTTCAACAGGACCTGCTTTTTTAGACTGCGGATCCTCTTCAACTAGTGCAAAAGGTCGATCAATTTCCTGCGATTTAACACACCAAATTCTGTTAACAACCAGGCATAGTTCAACACTACACACCATTTGAAGATGGAGACAGAATGTACGGAACCTACAATGCCTTTCTTCCTGCCACAGCTTATGAGCTCACGGGAAATGTGACTACTGTCGCATGGAAAAGAAAAGTTGACGACAGCCCAGTTTTTAATAGCTCTTGGTTCTAGCAGCAACTACAAAAAAAAAAGATACATAGGGTAAAAATAAAAAAGGAAAAAAAATAGTTTGGGAATAATAGGTTCAATCCAAACCCAAAAAGGAGTAAAGGAACCACTACCAATCCACAAGAATGAATATAGTGAATTGGTAGACAATTACCTTGCTGTTAAAGTTCCACCGTCCGTTGCAAGGTTCAAAATCCTCATTATTGCCAAATTTCAGCTGTATAATACAAATGGAACAATATGGGACTATAATGGGCATGGCAGTGCATATCTATCTATCTGCAAACAAAACATAATTAGATTTACCGTTGGGGGTTTCAGAACCCGGCCTTCAACTCGAGTCATTTGTTTTTCAATGGAGATGCCACATCCAGCCAAAAATGGGTCCTCGTCATAGCAGTAGGTACGCATTGCCTACAATTCTAGTCAGTAACAATATCTGCCATCCAAGATAGATAAAGCATTATCTGAGGTCAGAAAACGAAGCTCACATCATTGAGTGTTTTCATTCTCTCTAGAGGTTTTTGTCTTGATTTTTCAACAAGTGAAGCTCTTTGCCTCCCTGACAATGCTTTTGTATAACGTTGCAGAGTTACAAGATTACAAAACTGCAAGAAAAGGATTAGAAATTCAAATATATAAGAAAACAGAAGTGGGATACTAGACTAAACAAAATTAAAAAAAAGGAAAAACTGCTGGAGATGCATACCTCCAGTGGAAGATAGTTGGGGCGATTTGGCTTGCCAACATCAAGGCATGGCAAGTACGCAGAATTAGAAGGCTCTGTGTAAGTTTGCTTGAAATACTCATACACAGTAATCTCTCTAGTCTGTCCTTCATGTTCACCATCTTTAATCTTCATTGAAAACCTGGAAAACGATGACGAAAGTCAAACAAAGCTGATAAAGAGAACAAATTTTATATTGAAAGTACAAACATGAGGAACATACAGTTGCTGACTGCACGGCTTCGGACTTAGACCTATAATTTTAAATTCCATGTTACGGTGTGATGCCTTTACCCTCATATGTTTGAGCATTTTCGCAGCCTGCCAAGTTTCAATGATAAATAAAAGCTCAAAACAAAATCAACCAGGCATATTCTCAGTTATTGCATTTGAAAGCCAGAACTACCTTAATCCAATCGATTTGTCGTGGTGACTCAACACTCTGATTGGCTAACAGGAATTTAATAACTGGACCCGGTTCTAAGATCATAGTTGTTGACACATCTGCAAACCATTCACAAAACAACCAGTTTTGCGAATTAATAAAACTATCAACAATAAAGACAAGGTTCATGAAAGTTGAAGATGAGAAAGGTATGCTGAAAAATACCAATGTTAAGCGAGAGTCCTCCATGGGTTGGACGGAAGCTTGAGTGGAAACCTCGAATACCTCTTACACCTCCTCCAACATCAACGTAGGTCCTATCATTATGGAAAAATGCCTGTCTGACCAAAAGGCATCCCCTGCATAATCAACAGTTTTCTATAGTAAGCATCTAGCATTGTCACAAAATGTAAATAATTGTACATCTATTAGATTTACCAACAAAGTAAATATGACGATAATGTTTGTCCATTAGAATGTAGAAAGTATCTTTTCAATGAAAATATATACTGCACATAAGCAAACAGATAGAACGATGCACCTTTCAGCTGCTTGCTGCCTCAGTACAATGTCAAGCACTCTAAGTGCATCCTGATCACTCTTATCTGGTGTAATAGCTCCTCTCTGAGTGACAAGAACAGTCTTTAACGGTATTTTTGCAGAAAAATGAATCTGAACCTTGTAACTTCTTGGCAAGAAAGAACGCTTTGATCTCTTGCAAGTACCGGAAGGACTACCATCATCAGAGACACCACAATCACTACAAAATTAACAAGACTGTGTTAGCCAAGAACATAAACAAGATCAAACTTGCACACCTTGAGAAGATTAAATATCAATCCAGATAAGGGGGACATACCGTTTTGAAAAAGAACCTTCCAAGATGACTTGAAAGTCAAAGTCGTTCTGTGGCAGAGGACCAACTGTATATAAAGTCTTCTCTCCATCATACGCTAACCTTTTACCATCAAGATCAGAAGAGTAAGTCTTGAATAGTTGGTCCATAAGCTTTCTGCCTATTCCTTTCCCATCGACATCATCACCATTTTCTGTGGTAATACTAACCTGCAAAAAAAGCACATATATGTTAAACATCTCATACACACACAGACACTGATAACAACGCATAAAAGTGACAAAACAATCTTACAGTGTACTGGTAAAATACTACATCCGGCTGTCTGACAGAAACATTGAAGTGATTGGTGCACAGTTCTATCCGGTCGCCTGTGCGTCCAACCACATGAGGTCTAGTTGTGATGGCATAATCTCGATGGCTGGACTGTTCTGGTTCTATATTTATGGGTGGCAGTGGCAGTGATGAAGATTTCTCCATCTTTCCTGAAAAAAATAACCTGCAAGAGAGAAAAATGGAGGCTGGTTACAGTGTGACAAAAATCAGACAAAACACAATGCTCAGAGGACTCGGAAAGAAAAAAAAAACACACCAAATAAACGAGTGACAATTCACAAATCATTACAAATTACAGCGGAAAACATGCTGGAATGCCACAAAGCATCATCCTAGATTCTTATAACAGGGTAAATCCAAGGAAAGTGAAAACAATAAACCATAAAACAGATCAAAGATGAGTCAGTTTTCCTTGACATTTCGAAGGAAACACAATAGTGGCATAAATAACTGTATCGTGGGTGTAAGCGAGAAGCAACTTATGCCAAGTTTTTCGAGGCAGAAGCTACAAGTAAGAATAGTAGAACTATACTACAAAAAATTAGGAAAGATTACTCAAAAGAAGAGACACTCCTCAATCAAATCGATTCGGAAGATCCAAACCGTACCAACAAAAACAACACTCTATTGAACATTTGAACATAACAAAGACGAAACAAAGAAGAACCTACAAATTCATGAATATCCTCCTAAGCAGCGACAACCAAACCTAGAAATTAATGATCTACGAGTTACGAAACAAAGAAGAGACAACGAAAAATCTGGAAATGGTGATGAAATTGAAAATCTACAAACCTCTAAACCGTAAGGTCAGAGGCGACACTTTATTGAGAAGTGAGAACAATACACAAACGAAAAGTCATTCGAGTGTGCCATACAGTAGCATAACACGATTGACGAAAAGGAACCAAAGCATCCAAAACCAAACAACTATCAACAGAGAAATCCGAGCTTCATGCAAGTTTTCGGAAGGAAAAAAAAAACGAGAAAATCCAGGAGACAGACAAAACCTAGGTCTGAATCAACAACAATAACAACATCTAGCGAGTTTTTCCCGATGGAAATCACACAGGAGAACGACGATATTCAGAAAATTTCTCCGACTCAACGAAATCAGCTGTACTAAACGGAGCTGCAAACAATCGGAGAAGAAGAAGAAGAAGAAGAAGAAGAAGAAGAAGAAGAAGAAGAAGAAAAACTGGAAAAGTCGAGTGAGAATGGCGTACCTTGAAAGATGTAAGAAGGCTATTTCTAGGGTTTGGGTGAATCAAGGAGCAGCAGAAGAGAGGGATTAGCTCATTTTCTCGTCTCAGTCAGTCTATTTGGGGTTTCCCAGAAAAGCAGAAGAATGGAGGGAACGTTTGGAGTGATGGAAAATTAAAATATCAATTCCTTTTCGGTATAGAGATAAATTTGAGAATTGAGAGCAAAACAAGTATAAGCACAAAAAAGATATTCTTACTAGATTAGCACACGCGCATTGAACGGGATTTTAATAAAAAAATATTATAAACATTGTTAAATTATTTATAAATATTAATATAAATTATTAACTAAAAATATAATTATAAAACCAATTCTTTATTTCTAATAAAACTTAGAATACTTTAAGGTTAAAATTATTCGATTCAAAAAATATCCTCTAATTTTTATTTTTTTATTTTGGATCACACTATAGACAAAACTATATTTCTACCCATATTACACTACAAAAATGATGTATCATCCCTAATTGGGTGTTATATTATGCAATATTTGAGTTTTTATTTACTGATTATATATTTTTTATTTTTGTGTAAAATTTTGGAATATTTTACTTAAATTTCTTTAAAATTTAGATGTTTTCAAAAAATATAAATGTAACTTTTATTTTCATATATTTTAGAAAATATTGTTGTAGATGTTTCTAATATTTTTGAAGAAAATTAACTATATTTACTCTATAGTTTCGATTATTTATATCTTGTTATTATCTTCTTATTAGTTCATCATTTTGTTAAATATATTATTTAAATAATTAATTTTTTAAAATTAAAATTATAATTTTAAATTTTTTAATTGTTACCTATTTTATTGAATTTTTTTGTTTTATAAATATTGTTAGACTTATTAAATAAATATAAATAAACATGTATTTAATGAATATTTTAAATTTTCTTTAATTCAAAAAAAAAATTTGTTTAGGTGGACACTCTAGATGGAAAGAGGACTCCATAATTATATATACTCCCTCTGTTTTAATAAGATTAATGTTTAGGAGTTTTTACACAAATTAAGAAAAATAATGATTACTCTTTCTAAATACTTTATTTCTATCACCAATTTTTTTTTTCTAATAGTTATGAACCAATAGTATTATAGTAAAGATAAGTTATTTTCAATCATTACATCTTGAAGTTTACAATTTATCAATAAAATAAAATAAAAAAAAAGTAGAAATCAATTTTTGTGAAACAAAATAAAGTTACTAAAATATCAATCTTTTTAAAACAGAGGGAGTATATGATTACAAAAAAAAACTCAACAATTCAAGTCAAGTCATATTATTTTCCTTATAACTATTGTTATTAAATATATATATATATAGTTATTTTTGAAGAGCGAAACAAAGAGATAGAAAATGTATGATTTAACAATTCAGATCATTTTTTCTAAAAGTTTAGAATGTCAATGGTGAGAGAAGAAGAAAACAAATTTTCCTCTTAAAAATGGGAAATGAAATCATCCATATAAAAACTCTTTTGATGACAAAAAAAAATAGTTTTTCCACTTTTTTCTTTTCTTTCCATCGATAGTTGTTCCATTTTATGGAGGGTGTAGATGGAAATATAAGGTTTACTTATCTTACCATTCATATCCTTAATTAATTTTAGAAAATTGATAAAGAAAAAAAAAATATACATGATACTTTTCCTAAAAATTTGATTTTTTTTGGAGTGTATTGAACTGCGCATTTAGATAGATTTTAGTTAAAATGAAAAATCATATGTTATTGAGAAACATGAATTTTATAATATTTTTTAAAATTAGTGTTATTGGATTAATGATTTTAAAATATATAATCAAATCCATTGTTATTAAAAACATTTTAAGAATTGGATTTGAAAGTTTTAGGTGGGATTTTAGAGGATTTATTAGTTAAATACAAATATGAAAATATCATGGTTTAAGATGAGATTTCAAAAAGATTAATAATAAATTCTTAATTTATTAAAATAATTTCAAAACTTATTAAAACTCAAATAATTTTAATTTTTCCATCCAATAGACCCCTTGGAAAATGTACAATTTATATATTATATTTTCTCTTTTTCTCTCTCTATGAATAATTTTAAGTCTGAATGGTTATATTGTCCATGGTAGACTTCAAAATTCTTTCTCCTTTGGATTTATATATCTAATTTTTATTGTAGCAAACAATATTTGTTGTTGTGTTTCAAGCTATGAAGTTATAGTATTGTCTATAACTTTTTTTTATCGAAGTAGCTAACATTTTTTAAGTTTTTAACTTCTAAATATGTATTATTTTTTTATTTTTTATAGTATTACAAGTTGTTAAAATATTATAGTGGATATCATTAATTTTAAATTTGAATTTATGTCATTAGTTTGCATAAGTGAATTCATCGATAGTTTTTGTTAGTATTATCAACACATTTATTTCCCTCTAAATGTTAAATATTTAAGTCAAAACTGTAAATTTATAACATTCAAAACATTAAATTTATTTAGATAAAATGATCTCAACTCAAATTTTCAAAAAATTTATAATAAAATTTTAAATAATAAACCTTTTGAAACTAATCTCTATGTAAATTAAAAAAAAAATTAATTTATAAAAAAAATTAATATCACTATAAATTAATAAAATGTCAAAGTCTCAAAGTTATTAATTTATAGAGGTTTTATCATTCCACCAACCTTTGATTTTTCTTTTTGTCTATCTTATAGTGGGCTTTCTTTATAACATGTTACAAATGATATTTAACATGTATCTAACACACACTATTTATTTTGCATGTGTATGAGATATAAAATAAGTTACATAACATAAAAATGATATACTATGTGTGAGATCCTTTATAAAGTTTTATGGTATAGAAAATTGTATGATACTTTTGTTTTAGATTTTAAGGTTTAGTTTTGATTGCAAGCGATTAATCAACCTCAACCATCAAAAGCGTCTGGAGGATTTAATTAAAACATTATAATACACTTATATTTAATAACGAAATTTTTAATTATTAGAAGTGTGGTAGACATATCTTGGTCTCCAATATTAGAGGACAAAAGAAAGAAAATCTCCGACATTATCCATTTTATTTTGAAAGACAACGAACCAACCATCATCGTCGTCATGTCAAGTACACAGAGAATCAATCAACATAGTGAAATTCATAAGAAAATTTATGTTGTCGATTTTACAAAATCTCATGATAACTCGGTCTCGGTGTATAAGAAAAAGAAAAAGAAATTCTTTGAACCGGAAAACCCGTCCCTAGAATAAACCGGGAAAAATGACCCGTACCCGCACTTGAAGAAACGTCAGCCACACGCGCCAAAGAAGCGCGTAGGCAACAACGTGTATCTTTTGTATCCGCAGAAAGAAACCACCGTGGATCCCACCAGACCTCAGCCTCACTCCTCCTCATCACACCGTCATACCCACCACACTTTCTCACATTCCGATTTTCTGAAATTCCCCAAACACTGTCGAATAAAATATTTGAAAAGGAAGAAAAATTCATGGAAGAGATTTCAACGGATCCGCTTGTTCCAGCTGTGAAACCCGACCCGAGAACATCCTCAGCTGGCGAAGGTGCTAACCGCCATGAAAATGACGACGGAGGAAGTGGTGGAGACGGTGGTTCAGAGATTGGAGCTCCGGATCTGGATAAGGACTGGCTTTGTCCGATTTGTATGCAGATAATAAAAGATGCTTTCCTCACGGCGTGTGGCCATAGTTTCTGCTATATGTGTATCATCACTCACCTCAGGAACAAGAGTGATTGTCCCTGTTGTAGCCAACATCTCACCAATAATCAGCTTTACCCTAATTTCTTACTCGATAAGGTTTCTCTTTCTAAATTTTCTCTACTTTTTACTCATAATTTGTGTGTTTGAGAGTCTTTTACATGCTTTTTATGGGTCGATGATAGCTAATGTTTATCTTATCAGTTCAAGTCCTGGTGCTGCTCGTTTAAGTCTTGGTTTGTAATCAAGTTGGATTTTTGTGGAATCAAGGAAGCTGCTTAAGTCTTTAATCGAGTACCAATGGACCTTACCATTAGATTTCAAATGGATTAACTTATATCTCTCTTGAGAACCTTTGTTTTATTTTGTTACTGAGTTAACATCAGAAAGAAGAGGTGATAATAATGCTGCAATCTTTACAAGTTTTGTTTTTTGATGCGTAGTTTTTGGTAGGATTCTGCTTATTGCAATTGAGAGGATCTTACTTCTTGACGTTTTACATGCATTTAAAATCCTGGACTTGTTGTTTTTGCTGAACTTGAAATAGAAGCATTGGTTAAAGGAACGGTTGTATCTCGAAACTATCTATCTCTGGAATGCGGCTTATATATGACTTCTCTGTACCATTTGTGTAGCTATTGAAGAAAACTTCAGCTCGGCATGTGTCAAAAACTGCATCTCCCTTGGATCAGTTTCGGGAAGCACTACAAAGGGTCGGTTCTTAACAAGCCTTTATTTTCCACTTTTCCTCTTTAAGTTGGCATTCTCAAATTTATTATTGGAGTCAAAACAATTCGAACTCATTTCTTATCGATCAGATATTGATTTCCTGCGTTCATCCTTAGACAGGGTTGTGATGTGTCGATTAAGGAGGTTGATAATCTTCTGTCACTTCTTGCGGAAAGGAAGAGAAAAATGGAACAGGAAGAAGCTGAGAGGAACATGCAGATACTTTTGGACTTTTTGCATTGTCTGAGGAAGCAGAAAGTCGATGAACTAAACGAGGTTGGTTTATCTGGATTATGGAGAAGCATGGGGCTTTCTATTGATAATTATTCTCTTTGCTCTTCAATTCCATTATTTTTATTGCATTTGAAGTTGTTATTTTAGCTTCAAAGAGGTTCTTTCCTGGGTATATGTGCTGTAAAAAGAAGAAACTAATTGTTTAAGAAGAAAACCATAAACCTTGTTTCTATCAATAAATCACTATTCATGAGACAACCCATGAATGTTTTAGATGAGTTCTCAGGAACAATTCTTTTTTCTATCTTAATGTAGGTGCAAACAGATCTCCAGTATATCAAAGAGGATATAAATGCTGTTGAGAGACATAGAATAGATTTATATCGAGCTAGGGACAGGTATTCTGTGAAGTTGCGGATGCTCGGAGATGATCCAAACACAAGAAATGGATGGCAACTTGAGAAGAACCACAGTGGTTTCAACTCCAATTCTCTGAGCATAAGAGGAGGAAATTTATTAGGAAATTATCAAAACAAAAAGGTAGAGGGAAAGGCACAAGGAAGCTCTCATGGGCTACCGAAGAAGGACGCGCTGAGTGGGTCAGATTCCCAAAGTTTAAATCAATCAACTGTCTCAATGGCTAGAAAAAAACGAATCCATGCTCAGGTTTGTTCTTTCTTGTCTATTCAACATCTTGAACATGTCTCTTATGCTGAAATGGTACAAGGACAATGGAATTAAAGTTTCAGATATTTTTATGTTAAAGAAGAAACATAAATGATAGCATTAGACTCAAGTAATTGTGCTACAATTAGTATCATGCCTAGCTACTCTTCTCTTAGTCAGCTGGATCAACAGCTCGAGAAATTGAAAGTGCTGTGCGTAGAATTGAAAAGAGGCGTCAATTAAGGGTCACATTTTTGGTGGTCTGTATAAAAGCCGATTGGCTTCAGGGAGATTGATTTCGTATTGTTTGGATGTAAAACTACGAATAGCATTCTGGACTTCATATCTCTTTCTTAGTGAGAGTAGCCGCTTCTTACCTCTCTGGTCTTGGAGTAACAAAAGTCACTATGCTTTCTAGACACATGAACAGTTCTGTGAATACTAAACAATTACGAAAATTTCTTTTAAAATCCTGCAGGGTCATTTATTATCTGTAACTGCTTGTTGAGATATACACTTGATTGGCTAATTCTGTTTAAGTGTCTTGTCTTGTAGTTCAATGATCTTCAAGAATGTTACCTCCAAAAGCGACGTCAGTTGGTAGACCAACCACATAGTAAACAAGAAAATGATAAGAGTGTAGTACGTAGGGAAGGCTATAGCAGTGGCCTTGCAGATTTTCAATCTGTGCTGACTACCTTCACTCGCTATAGGTAGACTGGTGACTGTCCCTTTTCAATTGGTCTAGTTGTACATAAAGAGTGTTTTCAAATTTATCTGGTTTTTAATTGCACTCTTTTTTCACAGTCGTCTGAGAGTTATAGCAGAAATCCGGCATGGGGATATATTTCATTCAGCCAACATTGTATCAAGGTGATTTTTTTTTCCTTGTTCATTTGATCAGATGACAGATGATAACTAACGAAAGAATGTCTTTTAAGTTCTAACTGACTGTCTCAGAAAATATCAAAATATACCCATAAGTGATCAAGTTTTGTTTAATGTATGGATAGACGCAATTACTACTTGGAATTCATGCTGTATAATTCTAAGCCAGTGAATGGTAAGAAGATGAACCTGCTGACATGGCAGGGAGATGGTTTTGTGTTGTTAGCAGGGCACTTGAGAAGAATTTTCTAAACGATGGACCAATATGTTCTCCTTATATATTTCGGAACATACGTTTAGAGCTGTTTGCGATCTTTTATATGAAAGTATCTCTTTCTCAATGAAGGGATGAATTTTTTTTTTTTTAATTCAGTTGCTCCTGGGGTCATTTTTTTCTTCTCTTTATGCGCTTTGATATTTTTTCTTTCCATAGTTTTCATACTTTATGCTTTAATTGGACCTGTAATTCAATGTACACTTGCTGAGACTTACTGAAAAAGAGGGTGCTGTTCCTTTTCAGCATAGAGTTTGATCGTGATGATGAGTTGTTTGCCACGGCTGGTGTTTCTAGATGTATAAAGGTTTTTGACTTCTCTTCGGTACGTTCATAAATCTTGGAGACTATTCAGTTACATACTAATTGAATCTTCTTGTCCAAATTTATGCTCTTGTGAAACGGATCATGCATCTCAATTCTAGGAAAGCTTCATTGATAATGAAACTGAGTTATACTCTCGTGAAAGTCTATCTTTGATGCATAATAGCCATTTGCACTTTAGTATTGCATTGAAAAATATAAATCCAAGCTTCTATGTAATTAAATATTTGGTTTCAGTTTTCTGTATTTTCCAATGGACCTCCTGGACCGGTTAATGATTGGCTGCATACTTTTCAGGTTGTAAATGAACCGGCAGATATGCAGTGTCCGATTGTGGAGATGTCAACTCGGTCTAAACTTAGTTGCTTGAGTTGGAATAAGCATGAGAAAAATCATATAGCAAGCAGTGATTACGAAGGAATAGTAACGGTGTGGGATGTAACTACTAGACAGGTGAGTACTTTGCCCTACTAATCTGGCATCGTGCCTTTCAGATATTCATCTCATGAACTGTGCAATGTATCTAAAATTTTATGTAAACAACTGTTGGCAGAGTCTTATGGAGTATGAAGAGCATGAAAAACGTGCCTGGAGTGTTGACTTTTCACGAACAGAACCATCAATGCTCGTATCTGGTAGTGACGATTGCAAGGTATCTCCAGTTTTTTCGTTATCAGCTTTAATCTCGCATAGGGCTCTGTCTCATATGAAAAGTATACCACTTTTTACATATTTGCTAGCTCTTGTTAATAACTTGGTCACGAATTCGTCTAAATTTGACGACGAACTAAAGAGACATGCAATGAACTGGAAAACCTCTTGCTTGCTCATTATGACTCTTTTCTACCGTTTCTTAAACTTTTCTGTGAGATGTTCTTCCCAACTGGAGGATTGTTCATATGTTGCCTTTCCTCCTCTGAACTTTTGTTTGTTTCTTAAATTTCCAGCATAGTTTTCCGCCTTCGTTTATCTGTGGTGGCTAATCATTAGCAAGCAAACAATACTGGGCACTTGTAGTGTGATAAATTTAACCTTGAAATTCGGAGATTTATTTATCCAAATTGAATGGGATGTTATTGATGATATTTGGCTAGCTTATTTAGAAAATTGACTAAAGGAATCAGTTGTATTCTCTGGATATCTAATTCTAGCAGAAGTATATAACACCAGTGGGCTCCTTTTAAGTCAATGTACAACCATGCATTAATGCATGAATTAAATCATTTCTCATAGATTATCCAATTGTGCTATGTGTTTGAACCAGGTTAAAGTTTGGTGCACAAGGCAGGAAGCAAGTGTGCTCAATATTGATATGAAAGCAAACATATGTTGTGTCAAGTACAATCCTGGCTCAAGCAACTACATTGCGGTATATACTTCCACACCTCGACCAACTTTGCATCTCACATTTATTCGCTATTCAATTTGTGCTACCACTCATGATCAGCATGACACTATCACACATCTTCCAGATCTAATCTTTAATTAGATAGAGAGACTTGGACGTTTAAGCCTGTTGGTTTATTTCAGGTTGGCTCAGCTGATCATCACATCCATTATTACGATCTAAGAAACATAAGCCAACCAGTTCATGTCTTCAGTGGACACAAGAAAGCGGTTTCCTATGTTAAATTTTTGTCCAACAACGAGCTCGCTTCTGCATCTACAGATAGCACACTACGTTTATGGGATGTCAAAGATAACTTGCCGGTAAGATTACATCCCGAGCCAATCTTGCGGATTTTGTCCAAGAAAGCAAGTCTTGACTATGTTGTCTAATATTACTTTGCGGTTTCAGGTTCGAACATTTAGAGGACACACAAACGAGAAGAATTTTGTGGGTCTCACAGTGAATAGCGAGTATCTTGCCTGTGGAAGCGAGACAAATGAAGTATATGTATATCACAAGGTTCTGAAATCTCTGCTCTTTAACTTTAAACATTTACCATTCATGATTCACATATCTTCAATTTTCATTGCTCAAGTATATGGGAATGTGAATGTGAATGATATGATGCAGGAGATCACGAGACCTGTGACATCACACAGATTTGGATCACCAGACATGGACGATGTAGAGGAAGAGGCAGGTTCATACTTTATTAGTGCGGTTTGCTGGAAAAGCGATAGTCCCACGATGCTCACTGCGAATAGTCAAGGAACCATCAAAGTTCTGGTACTCGCTGCGTGATTCCAATATATATACATTTTCAAAAGATTTATAGCTTCTTGAACCAATAAAAAACAGTAAATTCACCATATGTTATATATGTAGTGTGAGTTATAGAGAGAGCAATTTGTCAAAAGTAGGGGTCATTATTTGGAAAGCAACTTTGTATTATTATTGTACTTTGACTTGGACCCCTCAAGAAGTATTTGTATCAAAAATGTAGATATCTTACGGTTTCTTGATCTCTATAATTAATAGGTATAATCATTATGATGCAACTGTGATGACTTGACTTATCTACAAAAGGTCCAAACCCATGCAATAAGTCATTAGCTGCCAAGTGCATGTGGCAAGATCATTGAGGAAACTTTTCATTTTTATCGTTCTAAATCCATAATAGTTGAATTTTGTGTCATTATTGATATTATATACACTAAATTAGTAAACAGTTTTAAATAAAAGTGTGAGTAAAATGTGATTTTGTGTACACGATCTCATCAAAAGGTCGTATTAATATTGTAATAGTAATCCTTTTATACTTGTATACTTAACTCTGAAATGGCATGAAGTCTATGAAGAAGCATGCTTTGGGAAGTGTGAATCCCATGGCCAAACATTTCAGCTTTTTAAGCTCTGGCTCATTCTAGTCATTATAATTAGGTGGTTTAATAAAAGAATTGCTATTTTCAATCCTTTCTAATTCCCTAAATCACAAGTCTTGGACTTTGTAACTAATAAAAATAAAGATATGTCAACAACTCTTAAAGGAAACAACGACTTTTTTTTCACAAGGAGGGGGACACATTGATGTGTTTCTTCCCTTTAAGCAACCATATCCACCAAATCCTATATAAAAAAATAAATTCTCTTAACTAATTACTTTCCTATCACAATTTCTTTGAATCAATATTCTTATTCTTCTCATATAGTTCGCGATAGATCTAAAATATTGTTTCTTCTGCAAGCTTTGCTTATGTTTAACTTATAACTGCGTATAATATGCATCGCATAATTATTATAATTAATCTGCCGTCAAAAAAAAAATTATTATTATAATTAATCTGAAATGGATAACGGAATTAGCCACCTTTATATGTATATGATAATGGAATGTTTATTTATTTAGAATATAGTTAGATGGTCACAGATTTGGATTTTTCGTTGTTATGGTAAAAGCATATCGTTTCACGTTAGCCACATATTTTTTTTCAAGTTCACATCATACTATAATACGCACATAGGTCATAGGTGGAGTCACGCAAGCATACAATATGCCTATGAAATCTAAATATGATGTATTCTTTATTTTTCTCCGTCACTAATCTTAACGTCATATGATATCAGACTTATAAGTACACCTTTTAACTAAAATACTTATAAGTACTGGAGTACTATTTATTTTATTCTCATGAGCACGAGTCATATGAGTTGTTAACTTCAATTAAATGCCGAAAATCCGAGAGTAATGGGCAATGAATTAATGACTTTTGAGAAAAACAAAAATCGGTAATGGATGACTCGGAGGCAACATTTTCACTACGACTTTTCTGTTAAGATTGGGGAAAATGTCAAATTTCAACCTCGATAATGTGTGCGGTGCCTTTTGGTACACTAACAAAAGTTTTTTTTTAACTTCAACTTACAAAATTTTGTAATAAATTACATGAAATTAAATGAAATTTTAGCCGTGTACGTTTAATTTTTGCTGAATCAGATACTACATGTATTTTGAAAAAAAAAAAAAAAATCTTTTTCATAGAACTTTTGAAGTTTTATGCAATATTTTGGGTTTAAAAGTTTTTAACACTTATAACAGAAAAAAATCAACTCAGTCATTTTAAAAAATCAACTCAGTCATCTTATAAGCTCTTTTTCAATTATGTATCCGCAATCATAGGGCTCTGATATTAAACTATCTATTTTTGAACAACTACAAATCTAACCGTAAAAAAAGGTATTATTCAGATAGTATTATTTTGGAAAACATCGGAAAAAGATCAAACTCTTCATGATGCATATACATATCAAATGAATAAACATGCAACCCATATTTGAGAAAATAAAAGTATAAGTGTAATTTTTTTTCAAACATAGGGTTTGAATCCCTCGAGGGATCGGAGGGTCAAAAGTACTTAAATAAAAAAATGTCTACTATCATAATCCTTTTTAGATCATGCACATAGATTACGACAAATAATTGAGTCATCTTTTGGTAACCGAAAAATCACGTCTACGTTTTTTTTATTTTGTTCAACTCTAAGCTTCTTAGTTTTAAAATTAAATTATTTATCATACCAACTGGTTAAAATTATAGTTGTAGTGTAGTAATGCTTATATGTTAGGATTCTAACCTCTTTGGAGGTTTAAAATTTATTTAAGGGTAATTTGGCATTGTGAAGTTCTATGGTCTCAGATTTTGGTATGCAAAATCTAAAGTTTGTTACTCGGATTATATTAGAGATGCAACTATTAGGAACAGGATTTTTGAGTGCCGAGATTCAAAACTCGAATATTTAAGATGTTTAAGAACCGAATTAAATTTTTTTTAAATTCAAATATATACTAGAAAATTGTTTTTATATATTATATATAATTTCATCAAATATATATTAAACTATTAAAAATATAAATATTCAAAAAATTTATGTTATTTCATCACCTATAAATATAGGATATTTTTTAAAATACAAAACTAAAGTAAAATTTTTGCTAACACCAAATTATTTTCAAAGCAA
>VBRH01000355.1:31073-50639 GCA_014578085.1 Cardamine resedifolia | reverse complement strand
TTACAACTTTATATTATTTTTATTTTACTCATAATAAAAATTAACAACTGAAAAAATAATTGTTTATCAATATAAATTATTTTATAATATGAAATAGCTAAAAAATATTAAAATTATGTAATAAAGTATTAATTTTATAATTATATGTATATATTTATAATTTAATATTACATTGTTATTCTACAAAAATTAACTATTGAGAATAAAATAAAACTATAATTATTTACAATAAAAAGTATCTTACTTCATTCATATTTCAAATTAACTTTAAGTATATGTTACAACTTTATATTGTTTTTTATAATAAATAGTGAAACAATTATACTCATAATAAAAATTAATAACTATATTAAAATTTTATGTAATAAAGTATTAATTTCATAGTTAGATGTTTATATTTGTAATTTAATATTACATTCCGCTATGCTACAAAATTTATCTAATCGTACAAAATTTCTGTTCTGCAATATTTCATTATGTACATTTTCTGCAATTTTTTATTATGCAATTAAGCAATTATGCAGGTTACCAATCAGAACCTTAGTTTTCTTGCAGATTGTAAAAGGTTGTCTCTTTTATTTTAATGCAATCACCCTTTCACAAAAAGAAAAAGAAAAAAAAATGTTGAACACTTTGCAGCATATTTATTGATTCGGAACTCATGAGAGTCCATACAATCTCTGATATATATATATCTTGGCCTTTACAATATAGATGGAGACTATTAAAAATAGTAGGCACACATTTGCTTATTTCTCAGATTTTTTGTTAATAATAATCTGTTATACAATTCACACACATACATGATATATACATCTATAAATTTGAATGAGTTATGCCAAAGCAACAGTACTATAATAAATCATTTAGACTATAAACTTCGGTTATTTTCTATCACTCATAACAGTACATTTTCTACATATACATAAGAACAAAACAATCAGTGGAAGAAAAAACCGAATTAAACAATTTTTTGTTGGATGTTTACACTAATAAATAGCATAACATCTGATAATACTTAATAGTCTAAATAGTGACACTACTAACGTCTATGCAGAACTTTACAAATTTTTATGTACTACGAGTTTGTAAAATAGAATTGCCAAATATTAGTAAACATATTGGACAAAATAAACAATAAATGATGGAAATATAATTATCAGATGTACTACTAAATCTTTATTTTCGTTAATATTTGTTTGGGTAAAACCGTTCCATTCGTTCGAGGAACTACGGAAAACACGGTATCAAGAATCTCTTTTATTAATTAGGTAAAAGTCGCTACAAGTAAGGATCAAAGAACAATAAATCTCTAGGCTAAGATCAATGTTTTAGATTCGGTTGTTCTTGTTTCTTGCTTTCTAGGTTTGTCGTAGGTTTTTTCGATGTCCCCTTTCGCTTTGGTCTCTCTCTTATTTATAAGGTTCGTAATCCCTATCTCCTTAGAAGTAGGAAATTGGTTTCCCTTAGAAACATGAGGTCGGTTTCCCGTTCGAGTCTATCCAGGTAGATAAAATTTTATCGTATCTAAGAAAATACGATTCTATCATATCTTGATAGATATGTCATCCCTTATATCAAGGGTAGACACGTCATTTCTCGTGCCGAGGCATATATGATATTTCTCGTACCTGAGTAGGTAACATGAACTTCGCATCTGAACAGATAACATGAACTTCGTATCCGAACAGATAACATGAACTTCGTATCCGCCCACTTCAACTTGGATGTGGATTATTCACTGAGCTTAACCGGGATAATTAAAATATATCCAACAATATTCACACAAAATAGAATTGTCAAATAAACAATTACTGATGGAAACTATAACTCAGAGACAACATAAACGACGGAAATGTGGAAGTGTATGAACCCTAAAATCAGAAATAACTTATGTATCATAATTATAATTATGGACAAACAGGAATTTATCAAACATGTACCTAACACAACAGACAGCTATTCATTTGATACTGGAAACAAAAAAAAAGTTAGTGCTAAATAGAACTATTATAAGGTTTACAGTGAACAAAATATATGTAGATATCCATATTTTAAAAACCGATATACTTTACTGAATCAGACAAAACAAAAAAAAATAGCGTTTGTAATACACTATAAACTCAATTAGTTAAACCATTAAAGAAAAATTCACAAATAAAAGCCATCCAAAGTTGAAACCAACATAATTAAACTGCGATCTTACGCAACAGGTGGAAAGGGTCGCAAAACCAAAGTTGAAAACTTATTTAAATTTATATAATTACGTGTATACGTATTCCAATCAGATATTCAGATGTACGTATCTTTACTTTTACAATTGAAAGTTGAAATTTGTTTATGTGTTGTATTGATATATAGCATATAGCTAGGTATTTTATTTCAGCTCGGTTTTAAAACATACTTAGATTTAGAAAATCTGATTTCTTACAAATCCATTATAATTGTTTGATTGATGAGATACAACGAGAAACCATATTTTAGTTTCGTGTATTTGATTGTCTGTTAAAAACAAACTTTTCTAGAAATTTGTTATTAATGAATACTTTTTGGGGGTGAAAAAGATTAGTGGGTTTTCTCTGTTTTGACACCATTAGTGGTTTTCTCAATAAGCTTAATTACTTTCTATATTTCGTATATTAATACGTCTGCTTACTTTTCAATTTTCATACGTCGACCACCATAGCTTTCCTTGAATTTAATAAAGTCGTATTTTCACTTTCACTATAAGTATTATTTTTTTTTAATTTTAATTTTCCAAAAGATAAAAAAAAAATTGAAAACGCAAGTCTCGTTCATCATCTCCTCCAAGTTTTCTTTTGATTATTTTATTTATCTTTCTATCTCTCAAAAAGTCCAACAGCGAGCGACAACATAGTTTTCTCTCTCTACAATGGGAGGGTCTATATAAAGCAAGGTCGTCGATTCATAACTACCAATCTCCATTACTTCTCTATAAACTAAAAACAAGATCAAACCTTCAGATTCAACACTTACTTCTGATTCGAACTCGTTTAGATTCGTTTGAGGATGAAACTGATTGAGAAGACGATGAACAAGAACAAGTTTATGACTGTGGAGGTGGAGGAGGAACATGGAGTGGAGGTTTTCCGTACGAACGAGGTAGCTAAGGTTGACCGGAGCAATATATCTCCGCCGCCGTCATCTGCTGCAGCTGCACCATTGCTAGAGGTTTCCGGCCAAGAACTTAACCTGATTCCACCGTTGAACTTTGCGATGGTCGATAACGGTATTTTCCGGTCAGGATTCCCGGAGTCAGCTAACTTCAGCTTCCTCAAGACTCTTGGCCTTCGTTCAATTATGTAAGCTTTCACAGCTCTTTGATCAATTAATTGAGTTTATAGAAAACGTTGGAGTTGCTGATTTTAGGTTTGTGTTTGGTGTATGTGAAATGTGTGAAGATCTTTGTGTCCAGAGTCATATCCTGAGAACAACATGCAGTTTCTCAAATCCAATGGAATTAGGCTTTTCCAGTTTGGCATTGAAGGCTCCAAGTCCAAGGTCTGTTTCATTTTTTTTTTTTTTAATTTGGTAGTAATTTGTGCTGTTCATAAATGTCCATTTATAAAGTGCTTGATCATTGCCTTGTTCTGAATTTGAGGTTTCAAATTGTTGTCAAATTAAACCTGAATTATAAAAGTGTGAATAAGTTGATATCTTTTGAATATCTTGAATTTGCAGTGTCTCCCAGGATTAGAGAACGAGGTTTGGTTGCATATTTGGAGTTCTAAGCATCAGAAAGAGGATTCCTATACAAATGGAATTTCGAAAACTTTGGTATTAATCTAAATTTGTATTTGGAAAAGGGTTAATTAACTATCATGATCACCATTTGGATTGCTTAAATGTTCTTTAATTAGTCACTTAATTAGTTTCATGTTACTTCAGAGTGGTCATTGGCTTAGGGGGTGTTATGATTTAGACTAGAAGAATGGCATTTCATGTGTGGATTTTTGTTGTCTTTGGACTTGACCCTTTAAGAGATTATTCTAATCCATATTCTTTTATATGACCGACCGCCCAAGAAAAGTGTACACCATTCTTTAATGCTTTTTTGAAGGATTCTTTCTTTGGCTCTGTCCCTTACCATTTACTTATTGGCCCCCACTGTTTGTTTTTCTTGCCCTTCATCAACTATAATACCCACTTGGTCCTTTTACAATTAGATAATGGGCTACGTCAAACAAATACTAAGCACCCTTATATTATGTTTTGTCAGATCTCCACTACTCGAAAGTTTCACTTTCATTGTGTGTTTCAAATCAATACTGTTTTCTTGGTTCCTATTAGTTCTGTGTGCATTTTGATGGAATGACACGGGATTCTTACTTGGTGTAATCTTAAATTAGAAAAGTGTTTCTTGAGGTAGCACAAGTGGTATTTAAAGTAGAAAATATATATCTCAACTTTTTTGAGGTTTTGGTGGTGAAAACTATGTAGAAAGTGACTTGTCCAAAATGTGTTAATGGTAAAAGTATCCACCTAAACCAAGCTGGAATTAAGTGTGAAAGTGATAGATAATGGTTAATTAAGTTGTGTCAGTTACTGTTGGTTAAGACCTACCTAGCTACCTTATGTTTGCTTTTACTATGTTTTAGTAGCTCATGCTTAGGTAAAATTAAATCACTTTTCGTTTCAAGGAATTGTTGGTAAGAGAGGGAATAACTTAAAATTTGAGTGTAGAGTCATGAACTGCAAAGTGTGTCATCCGAACATTTTAGATTTTAAACGCAGCCATAAGAAGCCAGCCAAACATGATACTTTAGTTGAACAAGTTTGGTAAACTTGTGATGGGGAGGCTAGTTTGATTTGTTCTAGATCATCTTTATATATAATCCAAAAGAGAAGACTGAAAGTAATTAATACGCTTGTGCCAATATGTTTTTGTGGTAGTCAATTCAGCTTTGTGTTGTCAATTCTATTCATATATGATAGTTTGTCATTTTTTTCTGTTTAGACTAAACATGTAGTAGAGTACTGGCTTTTATATTCTTAGAATGATTTGACTAGAAAGGGTATTGGATATTCCACACTAATATATTGTTTGTTGTGTCTCTCTTGTTTAAATCCGCTTATTGGCTAAGATTCTCTATGCTGGGTGTGACAACTCTCTAGTCTTCAGGAGATCATTTTCGTTTTCATTATTTGCTGCTTTTGATGGACCCTCTTTGATATTGTGTTTATTTTTTTGATGTGCCTTATTTTTTTTAAAAAAATAATAAGATATAGAATATATATACTGCACCGCTCTTATAATGAAATGTCTCATTATAATTTGGATATTTTTACTAGCTTGTTTGTTAACTAAAGGCTTACCAAGTAAGTAAGTGATATTGTGATTCTCTAATTTTCCTCATTTTTGCAGGAGCCAAATGTAAATATACCAGATCATAAAATCCGTGAAGCACTCAAAGTCCTTCTCGGTAAAAATCATAGAAGCCCTAAAACAAACTTAAGGGAACATTTCTAGCTTAAATATGTCTTTTAATCTTGTTGTGTTGTTGTCTTGTCTTCTTTTTAATTCTCAGATGAGAAGAACCATCCACTTCTGATTCATTGCAATCGAGGCAAGGTATGTAAAGTTGTTAAATATCAAAAGCTAAATCGATATCTCCTTAGACATTCATTTCTTTGAGTTTTTTTTGTTTTTTTTGTTTTTTTTTTTTGACTCAACACAATGGTTATGATCATAATTGCAGCATAGAACCGGGTGTCTAGTTGGATGCATGAGGAAACTCCAGAAATGGTGCTTGACATCGATATTCGACGAGTACCAGCGATTTGCAGCGGCTAAAGCTAGAGTTTCAGATCAAAGGTTCATGGAGTTATTCGACGTTTCAAGCTTTAAGCACATTCCAATGTCATTCTCTTGCACCAGTATGTAAAAATGAAAGGAGAAGATCGAAGGTTTGATCAATCGATCAAGTCTCTTGAGCCTTTTATTTTTCTTAGTTGAGTAACAAAAGGAGGAGACAAATCATAATTTACCGGAGGAATCATCATACTTTTGGTTTTTGTTTACTTTTATGTTTCTCCTGAATCAATAATATAACAATAGTAATTGGAAGAAGAAGAAGAATAGATTCTTTTTCTTTTGATTCTTTTGTAAACTAATAATGTAATGGATATGGTCTCGAGTCAGCACAGTGTAAGCATTTAGCTAGATAAATAATTATATATACATTTATATTTATTATAAATAGAGAAGTGTTCACTATATTCTGAAGAATGTCCAAACCATGCCATTGTAGTCATGTGCTCATTTTTATTTCTTTTCTATTGCAGGCAAACCACCGTTTTTTTTTTTTTTTAAGACTTTACTACTCCAATATAATAATATCGTTTTCTCTTTGACCAAAAAAAAACACACTTCATTCATTCAAAGGTTAAACGAATACATTGTTTATCTTAAGTCGTTTCCATAATTAACTTTCATGGCTTCCAAAAGGCACTCATGCTTTCCAAAGGTGTAAAAAAACTCTTTTTTTTTATATAAATATCGAAAACTTACCAATTCTTGAGGAGAAAGACACTAACTGGAGATGTGCAGGAAGAGTTAGTGAGTGAATCCTTTCTATCCCTATTTACAACATCATTTGGCTGATTTGGAACAATATATGTTTCTTGGCGACGAATCATGGAGACACAAGCGTTAAACCTATCTATACCCTAATAACCTCCTATCATATCCGGTAAGAGAACAAATCAAAAGAATTAAGAATCTATCTGGTCTTGACTTCTATGCAAGGTGCAATTTCCTTCTTGTTTCGTCTCCCTGCGAAAAAATGATCAAAACTGGTGTGAGAAACGAAGATGAACAAAACTCAATTCCAAAAAAGGAGAAAACTGATGACATTGAGAGAAAACTCACTCTACGTTGATGGTTCTTAGCAGACCTGCCTTTTCTCGAGTCTATAGATTCTGATCTTGATGTTCGTCCATGTACTCTCTGGATAAACTCTTGTATGTGATTATATATACTGCAAAGTCAAAAACCATAAAAATGAACACAAATATATGTCATGTAGCAAATTGTAAACGTGTGTGCCAAAAACACTTTACCTAAGCCGATGTCTGTTACAGGCAGCAAAAAAGGCTACAAAACCGTTCAATATACTCCTGACAGCACGAAAAACCTGCAAAAAATTGAAGCAATACAAACACATTTAGTAATGATTGGAGTTGCAAGGCTTCAGATTATTTTTACTGTACTTGAAACTGTTTACCCACATGAGAAAAGAGGTCATTCCAGAGTGTACGCCACATGGAGACTTCATAAGTCTTCACAGCTGCTTGAGAATCTGATGCTAGTTGAAATATGCCGCTCATATACCGCCATAAGTCTCCAAGAACATCGAATATGTATGAGAAGGAAAAAGCTGCACAGTTGGCCAATGCAACAACCACTCTGACTGGTGCGTATACCACTTCCCATATGATCCAGAATAGAGGCAGCAGAACAGTATTTGCTGCACCATCGAACAAAAAAAAAAGGAAAAAAGATCAGGATTTTATGCTAAAAAGATAAGAAAAGTAATGCTCAATCAAACGGTTGTTTTACTTACTGATGTTCCAAACTAGTGAGACGATAAACCAAACGGGTAAAAGCACCAACTCTACCACATCACCAACAAGACTGCAACCAGACTCAATCACTATCCAAACCACTGAAACCAAGCTCACCACTGTTTCCGCCAACGAATTCCATAACGGTAGGAGCTGACCAAGAACTTCTAAGAGAGGATTTACCAGAGGCATTATGAGTAAAGAAACAAATGACTGCATAGCACGTGCCATTGTCAGAGCCCACTTGATAGCTTTCTGGAAGTTGTGAAGAAACAACATAGTTCCCAAGTACTTTATCCGTGACACCATGTCCCATGTTTCAACCCAATCAAAGAGTGGCCCACATAACCGAGATGCAGTAGCCTTCAGAACGGGGACATTTTTGTACAGGTCATAAAACCCAATCACAACAGTGATGACTGATATTATCACATATAATGCTCTGGCGAAAAGGCACATCCAGGGTCGATAAAGATGACAGAAACCGGGATAAGACTGCAGAAACAAGACCCATGAAGGGAGACCAGCTTCAAGTAAAGTAAGCAAGCGTATGTCAGCCATTATCACCTCTCGCAATTTGAAGGGGAGATCACGGTCACCACACCTAAAAAGAACTAGGACATCCTTATACTGGGTTGCTTCAATGATGACGTTCTCACCATCAGGTACATGGTTTTCCCAATGGTCTACCGAGTTATCTACTCTTTTGGGTGTTTCCTCCATATAGTCAACTTCAACTCCGGTGCCGATTGCCTTAGTTACTCTTCTTCTCTTGTACGGTCCAGTTAGAGGGGGTGTGTGAGGCTCGTTTTCATCATAATTTGCTGTAGAATGATTAACGTTGAAGACACTTCTAGAGCAGCAAGGAGACTCATTTTCAACAGAAACATTGTCGCTACCAAGGTTTTCATCATCATCAAAGTGAGAAGTTTTTGAGAAATCCGATTCAGCTTCATGAAATACCTCTCCTGAAAAAGTTACAATACTATAAGCTTATTTTAGCTAGCTAGGGAACCAGAAAGGTGTAAGGTTAAAGCATGTGCAATGTATCATCAACTAAAGCAAATTAGCCTGAGGAAAGGAATTTCAAAGCTAAATCAGAGTAAAAGAAGTTCTTCATGAAAAACGACAATACCTATGGTTACATCAAGATATTCCCTCAAGCAAGACCTTTCAGCTTTTGATCCAGAGAACCACTGAGACATACTTCTTGCAGCCTGATTGATACTCTCAAACTCCCACCTTCGCATCAACTTAGCTTCTATAGCAACAGATGTGTCTGTCTACATGAAGATATAAATCAAGTAAGAAACAACAAAAACATACAATGTCGGACCAAATCAATGGAGTGTTGCAAGGAGTACCTGTAGCTCGTTCAAGTAATTGATACCCCTCACATTGGCCCATTCAACTTCAAACACGATAAAACCGTACAAGGTCTTGTGCAGATGCTTGTTTAAATACAAAGAGCTTTGCAGTTTCTTTTCAGGTATTTTCTTCTTCGAAAATGTTGTCGCGTCGATCAATGAGAACCATTTCTTAAGCTTCTTAATTTTTTTATTGTTGGACTGGGAACACACTTCTTCAGGCTTCTGCTCTTCCTCCTGCTTCTGCTTTTTCTTCTCCCCTCGACCTTTTGTGTTTGCGAAAGGGGAGAGTCTGGACTGCAAACAAAGATAGATGGGTCACTTCATCATATTTTTCGCTTGAGCAACAACAAAAAACGTACTTGAAGCAGTTTTTACAACCTTTGTAACCATTAGTTGCCAGAAATGAGCAGATCGGGTGCCAGGATTCAACCATGGCCGGTTGTCCACCAATATGTAAATCCTTTTACTTTTATTTCCCAGGAAAATACTGAGATCAGAAAGATATGATTGCAAGTCTCTGAAAAAAACGAGAAAAAAACAAAGCTCAACCATATAAGCAGAGAACATCAAGCAAATAAGAAATATGACAGTGAAAGTGTAGTCTTTGAAACAAACACGAAACTATTATCAGGTAAAGAGCTCTAATGAGAAAAAGAAGCCAAAGATTTAAAACAATCACATACATAACCATATTGATATTGCCTTCTACAGAGACCTGAAATTTCATGAAACTAATGGACAAGATAATGCTAGAACAGAGTTGGTTCAACTATATTTCACTTCACAGGGAGATGTTTAAGAAAATTAACATCAAGAACTGATACATACGACTTCAGATTCAATTTAAATTCAAGGTATGAAAGTAAAGAATAGAAAGAAAAAAAGAACGATTTGCTTTAATTGCAGAACTATAGTATTATAAAGTGTCAAAACAGATCTTGTTTTGTCTGTGAAGGAGAAGGAGTTATCCTTTAAATGTTCAACAATGGCTGAAAACAAAAAATAATATTATAATGAATAAAGCAAACACAGAGGAGGAAAACTGCTTTTGTCCTTCTAAACAAGTCACCTAATTCCATATTCATAAACTCCACAACCATTGATCTCTGAATATACAAAATAGAACATTTAATCATAAATAAATAAATAAAAACAGCATTGCGATCAATGAGCGAGATAATTACCCGATCTGGAGACTCGTTAAGGGGAACACACATTTTGTTTCATCACTATTCCCCATCATACCCAAAGATTGCTCTCTAATCTCTAATTATTGACCTCAAAATCACTGGAGAAAATGGTTTAAGGACAATTCGTCATTATCATACAACAAAGACAGCAGAATTCTCCAGAGAAATTACAAGAGCTTAGGTAAGAGAGAAAGAGGTGATGAAGCTTTTACAGTCGAAATTTCTACAAGATAATGGTGGTAGATGGTGAAACTACGACATAAATTATCGGAGATTTGTATCATTGTGAATACTTAATCGAAAAGGAAACTAAAATCTAGGGAAAAAAAGAGCTCGAATCGGATACAAATCGAATCAATACCACCCCGCCGGAGAAATTGGAACCACGCGGCAACAATTGATCAGATAATAATCAAAAACCACACCATTGATATAGCAACAACCGCGGCAATAAAAAAAGAGGCGGTGGTTTGTGACGAGAGAATCAAGGAATGCGAAATTTTCAAAAATTGAGAGAGAGAGAGAATTTGGGTTTACTTGGCATGGAAGAAGAGGCGACGAGACAAAGAAGAATATCTCCAAAAGACGTCTGAAGGGTAAAAAGGTAAATTTGATAGCCGAGGAAGACGGAGAACTTGGGTTGTTGTTGTGTGTTAACTTATGGCGCCAGGGTCGTCGGTTTTAATCTCACCGGAGCACGTTTAAGAGAGAGAGAGACGAGACAGAGCTTTTATGGAAGATACATGAACGCGTGGGATAAGGTCCTTCAATGGCAAGCGCGTGTTGCTTTATTTTTTTTATTTTTTTTATAGTATTAAGGTCTGTTAATATTTTATATCTTCCGAAAACAACAACACAAAACAAATAATAGATCTTTATTTAAAGGTATTTATAGCTTCATGAAAATAATTATCGGTAATAAAGTGATACATATTTTCCATTGTTATCCAACCATTGGTCAAATTTTTCTGTAGAAGTAATATGATTATTTATTTTGAGACTAAATGAAATAATAAATAAAGCAAATATTTAAGTCAAAATTTCCAATACTCACATTTGATTCTGATTTCTAAATAAATATGCAAAAAATACTGTTATTTTCTTTATAAGTTCATTAAATCGAGAAATTGCTAAAAAGAATATTGGATATACGGATATTTTTTTATAAATTTAAGTAGATTTTTATATCAAAACAAAAGTTGTAAAACTCATTCACACAAGTGTGTGATGTTTGATACTAATTTTTATCAAGTATTCGGTCGGAACACAAAGTCTTCGTATATTTTTGTGAAAATTCTGAAAAAGGAAAAAGGTTTTTTGTTTGATGAAATTTTAGTTTTACAATACAATAAATGGTTGGATATAAAAGAAAAATAAAGCATTAAATGAAAATTTAAGACATCAAAATAGGTGTCGAGAGACGAAATTGACACATGGAAGGAAAGAAGACAATGAAATGACATATACTTGCAATTCTTTAGCTGCTTTGGTATCTTGAAGAGCGTATCATCTTCATTTAAGAATAAGATCCCACAGCTGAATTGCTCGCAGATACTATTTATTTCTCTTAATTAAACTGCACGCATCCGTCAACTAATTATATTCTAAACTACTATTAGAAAATGAATTACTATCTCAATTTTTTTGGTAAGAACAGTAATTTAACAACAATAAGGCTATTTGTTGTTGTTTTTTTTATAGCAAAATGTGAATTTTGAATTGAAACAGAATCTAGCATATGCTTTAAGGAAACTGGACGAGAGCGTTGAACTATAAGTTTCTTAACATAGAATTAATATTTTGTTGGATGATAAGATTCATAAGAACAAATGTTTTGACTATCATTTCTAGCATACAACATTAACTATGTTTTACCGTAATTGTTTATGACCGTTCTATAAAGGAAGTTTCTAAATAAAATAGTAGTGTATTATTTTTTATTTACTTACTTTTATTTTCTCAAATGCATATGAAAAATAGTCCAAAATAGTTATAATAAATATAGAATATCCAATTTTTAGTTTGAAAAGAATGAAATATAATATACCTCCAAAAGAACATTTTTTGTCACACTTGATTAATAACTTTATTGTTTGCTCTATTACTTGACCATAATTATAGTATTTTTTTTTGTTAACAATAAAGTTTTAGATCTTTGGTGCATAATTTGTTTGATTTAAGGCCAACCATGGTATTACTTATTTAAAACGTAAAAATCTATTTTAAATAGAGACTCAAACTCATAAAGAAGTAGAAATAGGAAAATATCAACATCTTCTAAAAAATCTAATTAAAAAAAAGACATAAAGACTATTTTTAAAAATCAACTTTCTTAAAAAATCTTGTTAAGCAAGTGATTCATCAACTGTTGGTTAATTATCTGAGTTATTTATCTTCTTTTTTTAATCTTGTTAAGTATAAATATAGAACTTGAGTTAATTTTTAAGTTACATAAAATTTTTAATAATTGCATGGAAGTAAATATTGATGTTGTACAAAAAGAGAAGAGTGAAAATTGGTGTTTTAATTTTTAAAGGTCACGCGCTTTGGGGCGTGAGGATAAGAGTGGGCCAGGACCAAATCAAAATTTGGACGTATGTGATCGATTCTGTTTCGATTTTCGAATATAAAAACCACAAAAATAATACTCCTAGAGAGAGCTCGTGGTGGGTCCTTAACGCCGCTTTATAATTTCATCTACTGGGAAGCTCACGTAATAATTGAGAAACCAACGCAACTGACTCTTGTTTCCTCAATTATCTCTTTATAAACCCTATGATGCATTATTGCATTTTCACGTTACATGCATTATAAAGTATAAAACAACAAAAATGTGTGTTCCTCATTATCAATTCTGAGATCGATAACCAAATAATATATTCGATCAAGTAACTTCGAATAGTTGGATTGCTTTCATGTATCAAGAAATGTTGTCATATTAACAACAACAACAAAAAAAAGAAATGTTGTCATGGATTAGATTTGGACCGATCCAATCTAATATAACCGCAGGAATATATGATGTAGGTTTGGTTTGTGGTTTTTTTTTTTTTTTTCGATAATGGGTTTGGTTTGTAGTTCTAAAGACGAGCGTGCAATTCTATATGAATAAGCTTTAAAACTGATCCTATTGTTATTTTTTTTTTTAAGTCTTAGTCAAAACATACCGAAATCATGGTCGAATTGATCAAATCCTTTAATTGTATTTTACTCTTCTAAAGGAGATAAAATGACATATTAAAACGTTGTAACATGAGTGGACTATTTCAATCTATCGATTGATATGGGTGGTACGTATTTGTATTCTGATAGTGTGGATTTGATAAGAAAATGTATATTTAATTCAACTGGCATTTCACAAAATTAAATATTGATGATTGAAAGTTTATTATACTAGTCAAGAGTAATTTTATCATACTAGTCAAGAACGCAGATCAATTTTCATTGTGTATTTTATAAAATTTGTTTTGAGTTTTAATTAGTCTACATGTTGTGCTACCAAACAAAGAAAAAGGATGAATCAACCGGCGATTGATATTTGCATCTAAGATTTTGATAACAATAATAATAATAATAGTTTGCCTTTAAAGTTTTCCTTAAAACATGAATTCATTATCTACTTTTTAGACCAGACAGGGCTATCTAACCATGCTTCTAACTCTAAATATAATTAGGTGTGGTTCTCAATTAAAGTTTTCTTAAATTCATGGTCTACAACTCTATGTTATTAGACCATACGAGTTAATAAGTGAAAAAATCATAGTGCTTACGAATTTAATTTAATTCATTTATAGACCCATCTATGATACAGTATATATTTCTTTTTTATACACCCTTTTTGTTTCATGAATTTGTTTGTTTGTGGGTTGAGTTAAAGCCCCTAAAAAGTTCGGACTTATGCGATAATCTTCCCATTTCCAAGACTAGAAGGTTGATGTACGCTTATGAGAAGCACAAGTACCTAAGAAATTTCAAAACTTAAAACACGTACTTAATACTCTGTTTCAGTTTAAGTGTAGTTTTAGATTTTGTTTTTTTTTCAAAATAAATATTGTTTTCAATTATCTAGGTAAAAATTGTCATTTTTTTTTACCCTTGTATTAAATGGTGTTTTATCTCTCTTTATTGATAAAAGATTGAAATAAAATATGAAATATGAGGTTATTAAAGATTATTTGTTTTCTTAATTAGTGTGTAAAAAGCTTAAAGTACACATAAAATGAAACAAAGAGAGTAAACACTAGGAAAACTAAGGTTAACAAATAGTAAACATTGTCAAGTTTCACTCAAAGATTTTTTCAAATAGATTCAAATCCGTGAAGGACACTAATAATGCTGATAAAACAAAACACAATAGATACTAAAAAAAACTCAAGCAAAGACCAAAGCAACTGTTTAAACGCTACTCTTTTTTACAGAAGGAGGCCAAGATAGTCTCCGGTTCGAATTGTTATTACCATCTTCTTCTTCTTCTTCTTCTTCTTCTTCTTCTTCTTCTTTTTCTTCTTGTGCTTCATTTTGATCATTGTTTTGTCTCCTTTTGGTCTGAACAGCTAAGTCGTCGAAGCTTGACTCTATTCTCCCTTGAGGTGGAGTCACACAATCTGAGTCCCTGTGTGCCATTTCGTTACCTCCTGGTGTTGTTGGTAAAGAAACTGCAGAGTTACCAACTCGAAGATCTTGAAGAGTCGCAAATGATTCTCTCATCGCAGACATGGCCTCGAAGAATCTCGTGCATGATGCTAGTGCCACTGGTATTGGACGCAGCATTTCCTATAATTTTTGGGAAGCAAAAAAAAGTAAAGAAACTGAAATTATAGCATGTAACAGAGAAATCTAATTCAAATCCCTGATGACACAATTGATCTACTTCTAGGTTGCAGAGAGAATCCTTCTGCAATGTATATATACAATGAATTATATCCAGTTTATGTGATAGCATGGCTTAGTGTAAGTGTGTAACACAGTACAGAGTGTTCCTCTTACACTATGAACAATGTATTAGATTCCAACTGAGACGAGTAAACCAATCTATGCAACTAAACATGTAGAATTATATCTGAAAGATGTAAATGGAGAAAAGGAAACCAAGATACATGTAAAAGAGAATAAAAAATCATACCCCCCAGACTGAAGGAGGTTCTTTAAAGTTTTGGCTCCACTGAAAATCAGACACTGATGCTGTTAAAGCGCCATAATCACTGGCCGCTTTCATTAGCAACTCTGAAAATTGTTTCTGAAAAACAAAGCCATTAGACAAAGCATCTTCTTTTTCCAGTTGTGCAACTTTCAGATACAAATTAAGTTTAAAATAAGTAGAGAGAAAAAGGTTTAGTTGGTCCTCAAAGTAGCAAATACTATCAAATGACATGACTCACCTGATATTCTGCTTCAACTGGAATGCAGTCTAGGGAATAAGGTTGTTGGAGACGAGCAATGATGCGATCCTGTTATATTAACAGACAAATGATGTAAGAGACTTCAACTAGAGGAGGTTCACAAATTGAAGAAAAGAGAAGGTTTTAGAGGTAAGTAAAAAAAGGAGAAACTCTCTTACCTTGTTTTGTATAACATCTTTCAATATTTGAGTAATCCTTGACAGAGTATCAATTTTCGTTTGCATTTCACTCACATGAATCAAATGTGCCACATTTTTATCATCCTGAAATTCACCAACAAAGAAGTTAGATACAAAGCATTCAACCAAATCTGTTACAGATATAACGATAACGCAATGCAAATTTAATGATCACTTTGAAAAAGCAACAAAACCCTGAAAAAGATACCTTCCTGCCTTGAAGCTCAACCTGAGAGTCTGCAATTTTCCTTTGAACAGCGGATAAATCTCTTAAGACCCTTATTAAATCGTCACCTCTTTCGCCATTTGAAGACGCCAAGCTTTGTAATTCTTCCTACATTGGAAACGATTGAGCTCATAAGCTCGATTCAATATGTGTTAACCACTTGCCACATTGTTAACTGAAGCAGCTTGATTGATATGAATACGAATTCTCACAAAATGTCTTCTCTAATTCAGGGCAAATTCAGATTCATTATATTAAGCTCAGAGATCAAAAGATCAAAACATTTTGTCTAGAGATTTGCAAAACTCACAAAGCAGCTAAAAATTCCCCATTTCTCAGAAACATAATCTTCGTCAAATAACAGATCTCATACCGTTTCTACTGCAAAGTCAATCTAACAGTAACAGCCAGAGTATATATTATACTCAGCTAATCAAAGTAATGGGAGACGAAATTCCGATACAGGTGAGATTTTTAAGTGAATAAGAAAAGAGATCCGTAAGTTACCTGAGAAGGAGGAGGAGCGACGGCGAAACCGAGATCGGAGGCGATGGAGAGAGCATCAGATAATCCGCCGATGCGCCTGATCGGTTTCTTCCCAACCCAAGTCGTGTCGCTTCCCATAGACATCTCTCCGCAAAGCTTCCCGGAGATTAATTCGACGGTGGCGGATCCGGAATGTTTTTATTTTTCTTGTTGTGGGAAAATAATAATAACAAGATTCAAAATTATTCAAATATTTTTCTTGATACTTTTTTTTTTCTTTAACAATAAGCTTTTATTTTTGTCTTAGTAAAATTGTAAATAAACATTTTAAGCGTAGCGGATGGATTCAACTTAAAAAGAAAAAAAGAAAAAAGAAAAAGAAAAATACAATAGGTCAGATAGATATACTTAGATATAATCTATCTTAGATATCACTCAAATGACCTTTTAATTATATAACAAGGTAAGATTTGTTGATCTTGGAGTAAAGATATCCAAGAATTTGTAGTATTTGTGCTTACATTTTTTTAAAAAAAAACTCAAACTAAGAGTTAACTCTATTTGGTTAGTCGAAACAGTGTTATAATTTAAGTATATTAGAAAATTTGGTGAATTGACTATATTCGACAACTATTCTTACTCTAAAGGATAAATCGGATGATAAAAACTCAGATCATGAAATAAAAAATAAAAAAATCCTATGGCCTAATATAAATTCACTTTTTTACTATGTTCGATGTACATTGATAACTATTTTACTCTTATTTGGTTAAATCTAAATAGTGCAAGGCTTTATGCCTATTTACTTGTGAATGGACTACTCAGATGCATGGGTGTTAAAATGAGCCATTAGCTCATGAGCTTGCGCAGCTCAGCTCGGATTTTCACGATTTCGAATTATGTTTTTTAGACTCATATAATAAACAAGTTATATGATTGGAACTTATTTGAGTTGCGAGTTATATGAGCAAGTTCTCATGAGTCGTGAACAGCTCGCGAGTTAGATATTTTTATAATTAAAATGTTCATATATATTGTAGATATATATATATATATACAAAAATATATAGCTCTTTTAATTAATATACATAGCTCTTTTAATTAATAAAATAGAAATATTCCTTTATGTTTATAACTTTATACTTTCTATCTTTAAAATAGAATTTTTTTATTTTATATTAAAATATTATAAGATTAACATAAGTAATGTAGAAATAATCCTTTTTAAACAAATATCAAAGTCATCTTCTTCCTAAACACGCTCGATCTCTACTTTGAACTCGATCTTGGTTGTTTGGTTTCACAACCGATGACAATGGTAATATGTTCTTAATCTATGTTTTTTTTTGTCTTAGTGTGAACTCTTTATACTGATTTAATTTACTAACTTTTTCTCTTTTATATAATTTACAGATGAAGACGATGAACATGTTGTTCTTAGATCATCTCAAGACTCTCAAACTGATTAGATGCTTGAATCACAATTTTTTTTTTCATTAGACGTTGAAATTGATTTAGCATTTTAGAATAATTTATTTGGGTTTTTTTAGTATTTTACTTTGAAATTGATTTATTATATTTATTTAGTAGCTGACTCATTTAGCTCGCGAAAATAATGATCTGAGTTCGAGCTTAGATGATAAATGAGCGAGTCCGAGCTAGCTCATAAAATACGCTAGTTTATCGTGAGCCGAACCGAACGAGCTAGCTCATTTTGACACCCCTACTTAGATGGAAGAGTAGTTGGGTGGTAAGAGAAGCTAAATTGTAGATTTATAAGAAGGCTTGGGGATAAAAGTACAATTCTTGAATTGACTTAATAAAATTAGTAAATGGGGAAGAACAGAAGACCAAAGACGAATCAAGTCGTCTCATTACAAGAAGGATCAATTTGCTGAAGATAGCCTAACATGCTATACGGACGAGAAATGTGGCTCGCGAGGAAAAGCGATAACCACAAAACCAATATAAGAGAGATTAATGGTTTGTAACTTTGTATTAGTATTATACGAATTTAGATTTGTATTAAGAATTCAGAATTCTACACAGACATGAGACATAATTTTATTACCAAGTAATTATAGGTTGGAAACTTACGAAATTGAATATGTTTCTCTCAGTCGTAGTAATATGTAAAAGAAAACAAAAACAATGAGATCATGATGTTGAATGATAAGAAATTACCAAGTAATCAAAAGATTGCACAAAGCAACAAACAAGATTGAGTCTTAAGCCAACATACATGTGTACTCAGTATACATACAACAACTCGAAAATTAAGCTCCCGGCACGTTTATTAAATGCCAAGTCCTGGGACCGTCGGTGGGAGATTATTAAATTTGGAACGTCGCAAATACATATTTCTATCTTATAAAGTTCTTCACTTTATACAAAGACTCTTTAGTTATTATTAATATCAAAGATTTGATAGATCTGGTCATTAACATAAGTAACTATAACATTGGGATTTGATTGTTACATTAAATTTAATATCTTGCATTTAATATTCTGCATTTTGGACCACCAGTTATTCTGCATAGATCTCAGAGAGAGAGAGGGAGAGAAACAAAAAAAACTAGAATTTTATTCATCGAGTGACTCTTGTCATGTTAATATATATATTATCATCGTCACTCTGAAATAATTTTCAAAAAATCAATCTGCAAATAAACGTGCATTTAAGTTTTGGGCGTTTGACTTAGCAAACCATTTTTTCAGTTGGTAACAAAAGAAAGAGTCGTTGTAAGGAAATGAGGAAAAAATAGAGCAAGCAAAAGGTAAAGAAAGAGTTTGATCACTTTAGTTATTTGAAGAAGCTTTACCAAATACCCATGGTAGCTTTTCTTTCATGAACATGGCGATGAACTGAATTTTGGCGACGAACTTAATTTTGTGACTTGGAGGTTTCATCAAAGACTTGTTCATTATTTTTGTGGGTGAAAAAGACGCATTTTGACATCAGCAGTTGAGTGACTTGAGTTAATAAGTTGATGGTCTAATCTCATAAAAACATTCTTTGAAATTCTTAGCATGAGATCAACCATTTTTTTTATATGTATAATGGGTATTACACATGTGAAATTCTCATAAAAACCATCCTTTCCCAATGAAGTTTTTTTTTTTTTTTTT
>VBRH01000355.1:4104-21801 GCA_014578085.1 Cardamine resedifolia | reverse complement strand
CCGCCGTTACAAGGCATTCCGAGGAAGCCGGAAGAGGAACTGATTGATAATTCGCAGAGAGAAATCCGGATGCGACAATTTCTGTGGTGATTGTGTCACCAACGCAAGGCGGTAGAACGACGACGCAAGGAAATTTGCAGCAGCCTGGAGACGCCGCAAACCAGTGAGAAATGTTTTATTTGATTATTTTTTTTTATTTTTTTTACTTACATATATATATATATATATATATATTTTGAATTTTTTTATAAGGGATAATTAAGATAAAATATTCCAAAGAAAAGCCATAGGATAAATGCTTTATCTGTTTGATATTATATGATAATTCATTTACAGGAACTAAGAGTTTTTTTTTTTTAATCTATACTTACCATTTATAGGAACCGATGGTCCGCATTTGTCAAAAGCTGCAATGAGATGATTGCATTTCTCACAGCAGCGGCTTTAGCCTTCGTACCACTTCGTTATGTTATTGATGTACACAACAAATATGGTCGACTTCAAGTGGCCGATTATCTCAAAATCTTTTTCAGATTCTTTGAAGACTTCAGATTGATTGATCCATTTGTCATGTTTGCTTTGGGATATGCCGCATTTTACATCATGTCATCTGCTTCTTTCCCTCGTTGGGTGGTACATTTTGCTGAGGCTATAAGCATTTGCTGCGGGTTTGGTGTCGTTTTTTCGGTGATATATTATACATCCCATGTAACGTTTTACATAGGCATTGTTTCATTTGGATTATTTATTGTGGCTCTCACGATCCGAGAATTTCTACTTGGGTGGAGGAGTATGTAAAGTTCTTGAGAAAAGAAAAATGTAAAGAAACGTTGGGAAGCTCTTGGAGGGTTTTAGTATTGAACAACACTTTGTTAGTATGTTTCTTTTTAAGTTTCATATGAAATCAACCACATCTTCGATTAATGTATCAACTCAAAATCGAGGTTGCTGCGTGTCGGCAAGAAGGAGCTTCGGTTTTGGACTACTTTGGTAAGTTGTAAATAAAGGGAGAGAAATTACATAACTACAAACCAATTCATCACTGTTCTTGTGGAGGAACAAATGTGTATGTGAAGGATAGAGACGAAGAGAAAGTTTATCAATTTTTGATGGGGCTCGTTTTGGAAGCATGTGCACCAACATATAGGATTAAATCATATAACCCATCTTACTTTTTACAAGATATACAAGATAGTTGCTGAATCTGATCTTTAGAGGTCTTTTCCATACATGACTGTTGTAGTGTGTGGAAATTTCAATAAAATGACAAAAATCTTGAAACTTATTTGGGTTTAAAAAACCATAAGAATTAATTACATAAAAGAATAAAAAGTTAATAAATTATAAATCCTAAACTAATAATGGTTGGGTTAACGAGTCATCTTCCAAAAAATAAGGAATAAAAGTGGAATATAAAATGAAAACACACCAAAAAAATAATGGTACTGTTAGGAGAAAAAAGGTAAAAACTCCAATAGGATTTGGTGGAACCTTGTAGGCGGCTAGCAAAATAGATCCCACCCAATGGCAGAAATGCCCAAACGCTGTGACACACATCCGTTCGTCAATATACGCTCTCACTGCGATTTCCCCTAAGCCAAACATAAGGTACATGTAGAAGAAGCCAAATACATCGAAAAACAGCTTGAGACCAAAGCCCCTTGTATATAAAATCTGAAAAATTAGCAAAGTGTGGGCGGTGATGAGCAAAGTATGCATCACTATTGAGTAGACTACTCCCGAAGTCATCCTGCAATTTACCCAAAATTAAGACATGTATTAAAATCAAACGAAACTTGCTTGCTTCCGTCTATACGTAAATAGAAATAGAAGACACTCACTTGAGGATAAACCTTAGTCCACGTTTCCACATGATTTCTTCCATCTACAACACAAATATCGATTCCAACATCACTCCATTAGTTACAAGGAAAACAAATATTATTATGTTACTACGTACTAAGTACAAGCATGCATGAGATTGAGAGAATATCAATGCAAATTGGATGAATAAGCCAACTTTAAATTAATCATACCTACAAATTATAATCATCTTTCCCCTCCCTTTACTTTTGAACCCTAGTCTATTTTGTTTTATGATATACTTACAGAATTACAAAACAAAACGAACCTTACTTAATTCAACCCTATAATCAAAAGAAAACCCCAAAATTCAACTTCATTAATTGGTCCGCAGATCTAAACTCAAATATTTTTGCACAAAAAAAGCTATAGTAAATCAAAATTCCGAAGAAAGATAAGAGTTTATCATGAATAAATTGGGGAAAAGGAGTTAAATTTCTAACTCACCGGCATGAGTTCGGGGACAGCAGCAGTCATAACAACGAAGTAAAGTAACTCAAACACTATTAGCTTTAATAAAGAATAACTTTCTTTGTTAGTGTTTATAAAATCTCTCAAAACTAAACAATACACACATATATATATATATATATAAGAAATAAATATTAAAAGTGAATTAATCACAAATCCATAAAGGAAATGGAGTTGCCGAACCGACATACATACATATCATGGAATTGTAATCAGTAATCCTATCCTTTTCGTTTTTTTTGTTTGGTACATGATTTGGCTATTTTCATAATTCTCTCAATTTTACTTAATTAAACCACCACAGTAATGAGACAAAAAGCAATTAATCGTTTCTCTTTATGAGAAATTCAGAATTACATTTTATACTTACAGTATTTATATATCTCTCAATTCTTGGTTTGTTGCCTCCATTTCTTAATTGCTAAAAGAAGAAAGCTTTCTAAAATCATGCAACAATACAAATCAAAAGGCGGATCGTTGAGATGTTTGAGCTTGGGTATGTAGATTATGGGTATTACCAAATCCGCCTTTTGAATTGTATTGTTGCTAATACAAATAGGATTACACATTACCCATTATGATTACCAAGTTACCCGCCTTGATAACTTATCCGCCTACGGATAGAATTACACATGACTCAGTAGAATAATTTGGTAATATCTATAACTTATTCGAACCAGTTTTTTTGGTTCGGTTCTGGTTTGGGTTTTTGGATTCGGTTTTTTATGTCAGGCTTATCCCGAAGAGATGCTCGGATTTGCAAAATCTCAAATCGACTACATTTTAGGCCCGAATCCGATGAAAACAAGTAATCTAGTCGGATGTGTACCGTCCAAATATCTGACTAGGGTTCATTATATAGGCTCATGGATCACTTCTTATAAAGAACACAAAGGGTTGATTGGATTCACTCATGGATATGATAATTGGTAACAGACAGTCCAAGCCTAATCCAAGTGTTTTAGTCGGGGCTTTGGTCCTTGTACCAAATTGACCGGAGGGATAATTACGTTCTAAACGAGGTTTGTACGTACAATACTGCTCCTATTTGGTTTGTGTGTTTGCGGCACTTATATATAGGAGCTTGAAGAGCAGAAACTTAAGCTTGGTTGCAATTTAATTAGTGGGAGTTTCTAGAGATTCTCATAATTAAAAAAAAATAAAAATAATTAAAATAGAAGAAAGAGAGTAAGATAAGTTCTCAAATAAAAACATTTGAAAGACTCATCAGAGATTCTTGTTGCATTTGTCTAATTTTTATTGGTTAAATTTTTTAAAATTTAATTATATAATTAATTTATATTAAAATATTAAATTTTTAATTGTTTGAGAGACTCAATAGATCTCTGGCCAATATAGATGTTCTAAGAGATATATACAGCATAAAAAATCAGATAATTGTGGTTTTATTTTGCATTTATTTTGGCAGTTCTATATGATTTTTCATCTCAACAATTTTTATGGAGGTTTTAACCAAAAAATATAAAAAAAACTATCGAGTGGAAAATGTGTATAAGTATTAATGATCAATATAGAATAAAGGTTTTTTTAATTTTAATTATTTCGTTAGAAGCTAGAAGGTAGAATGGTCTCTTCTTGCTTCTGTTAATACTTTTACCCTTGGTGAATTCTGAATTAACTGATCTCCACGACGTCGTTTTAGACTTCTATAAAGTTATATCAAGAAATCGATCCTTCGTCGTCTTGGAAAGATTCTGAAAAAGGTTAGAAAGAAAGTCCCGCCCAAAACTGAGAAACGAGCGAGCACCTTTCGTCGACGATGGATGATG
Source organism: Cardamine resedifolia (assembly GCA_014578085.1). Classification (NCBI taxonomy): domain Eukaryota; kingdom Viridiplantae; phylum Streptophyta; class Magnoliopsida; order Brassicales; family Brassicaceae; genus Cardamine; species Cardamine resedifolia. Next base: position 17,677 of record VBRH01000355.1, on the reverse strand, counting down.
ATCTGGTGATAGTTAACCGAATTTGCGATCAACTTCAAGTATCTCGAGGAGAAGCACTCTATTACCTCGAAGGATTCGAATGGAATTTTGATTCGGCGATGGAGGCTTGCCGCAACAAAACCTCGCCGCCCCTCAGGGATAAATCTTGGCCGCAGGTTTTATTCAACGAGAAACCCGATCCGGTGGTGTCTCCGACGACGCCAATAAGGCTCAATTCACGTCAGATTTCGACTCAGAATCCGCCGAAGGAACTAGCGCCTGAAACTAAGAAAGAACGCATCGATCTATTTCGCGACGTCGCTTATGGAATGTCTCTACAAGAAGTAGTCAATTTTCTCGAACAATCCAGTTGGAATGTAAACGTAGCCGTCAATCGTTTCTTCGAACAGCGATATCCGCCGAATAGGTCAGATGATGATGATGATCGTCCGGCGATTGATTCGTCGTATTTGCGTCAGTTTCCAGATGCTCGTATTCCGATGATTGGGGTTTCGAAATTGGATGGGTTCTCAAAAGATGAAACATCGGCGGCGTTGGCTATGGATGTGATGGATCGCAGAGCTCCGCCTCTTCCCTTGTTACCGTCACAATCTCAGTTCCATGCTGCTGTTGGCTACCCAATGCAAATGAGCTCTTCTTCTGGGTAAATTTCCCATTTTTATTCTTGTGATTTTGTCTCCAAGAAGTATGGAATTTGTCAATTCGAAGTCTCTTTTGGTGATTTCTTGATTTAGGGTTTAGTTGATTCCGGAGAGAAATCTGATTTTTTTGTTTACTTGTATCAGTTTGATTGATGTTAATGTGGCCGAAGCTATACCTCTAATGGCGTCATCTAAAGTGAAGGTAGTGTAATCTTCTCTTTCTCTGCACTATACCTCTATTGTCTTGCTATTTCTTCATACTGTGTTTGCAATGAAGAATGGTAATCTTAGTTTTATCTTTCTTTAGCTTTTGGCCTTCTCTGTTTTCTTAAGATAGTTTATAAAGAAGGGAACTTGATGTTGATGCACATAGCTTTGGTGTTCTATGATGAAGTAATGGGTTTAGATTCAATCTTGCATTTGCTTCATTCAGATTCAGGAAAGTAGCAGTCCCGCTCAAAACAGGGAAGAAGAACCCCTTCCGCCCATTAAGATTGATCGAATCTGTGCGAAAATCGGAGTGTCTCGAGAAGAAGCACACCATTACCTCGAAGGATTCAATTGGGATTTGGCTTCAGCAATGGAGGCTTGCCGTATCAAAAAGTTACCTCCAGTCAAGATTAAATCTTCGCCAGGGGTTTCGGTGAATGTGAAATCCGCGGCGCCGGAGTTGGAGTCGCCATCGACGCCAGTGGTGATCAACTCACGCCGGATTTCGACTCAGAGGCCAGAGCAACTACCGCCTCAATTGAATAAGGATGAACTCATCCGTGAATTCCTCGCTGTGGCTAGTGGAGCGTCTGTAGAACAGGCAATCGCTTACCTCGATCACTGGAAGTGGAGTGTACCTGAAGCCATCTACAGATTCATGGACGATTCTGAGAAGTTGAGTTGGCCACGTTTCTCAGAAGATAATCATTCGACATTTGGGCAGTCATCTTCATTCGGGAGCTCTTCAAGGTGGTTCCTTTTTTCTTTTCTTGCGGTTTTATCAAGTATGGAATGGTTCCGTAAATGTGTATGATTCTTGCTTCAGGGTTTAGTATTTTTTTAGTTCATGAGGAAATCTAGAATTTGCTTTGTGCTAACTGTTTTTGTGCTGGAAAAGTTATATCTTTCTAAAATGTTGGTTTCTAGATTATACTTAGTATGAGTCTCTCTGCTGTTCTTTCAAGATTTCTCTGCTAAACATCGATATCTGAATCTTTTTGTTTTCTACATTCACCTGTTTGAACAGTTCGATGAACATTGACCCGACCATGAAAGAAGAGTCACTCAAAGAAGCTAGTGATCAAAGTGTCACCGTAGCTATTCCTCCAATGGCGTTGTCTCAAGTGAATGTAAGTTTCTTTCTCTTCCTCTGCACTATCTACTATAATCTTACTACTTTCTCGTAATTGTGTTTGCTTGAAAGCTTAGCTCAAAACAAATTGAAAAACCCATATATAACTCTTGATGGTCTTTCTTTGGATTGGTCTTCTCTGTTTTATCCATTTTCCCTTCTGAGCATTGAGTTTTGTCATCTTAATATGGCAGAAAAAATTGAAGGGTAAAGCTGTTGAAGAAGATTCAAGCACGAAGACTATTACAATAGAGATCATATTTGCCGATAATACAGCGGTAGAGATTCCTTTTAGACCAGATCAAACCGTCAGAGACATCCACAATGCCATTGAAGCGCGAAGACCAGATATAAGCGGAGACTACTATTTCTTCTCTAAAGGTGCAGTAGAGTACAGGGATTTGAATACAACTGTACACACAATTTCTACTGGTGAATCTAGAAGTCTCTTTCTGGTCTACCCTCCCACTGATTGATGAAACAGAGTGAGAAAGAGAGGAAGAGATGTATATGACTTTAGAAAAGATTGTTGCCTTGTACAAAAAGAAACAAAAATAGAAGAGAGAAGCTTCATACTTGTTTTTTGAAGATAGGAATGGATAAGGAGAGAATTATTATAGCTTTGATTCTGTAAAATTGTTACTGGGATTTATGAAACATATAGAGAACTTAAACAAGTGTTGTTCCTTTTATCACTTTGCTCTGCTTTTCCATATCGTCTCCTCTGTTTCTTCATTTTGTACTTGACAAAACAGAGCAGCTTCTTACTGTTTTTTTTTTTGACAGAGGAATTGGAGAAGAAGTGATGTTGAATGAAACCTAGTTTGTACTTTCCAGATGCCATCAAATTCCCTTCACTGCCATTTTTTCTAGTTCGATGTTCCTCATTCTATTTTATAAGATTTATCAACTATGGAAATTTCAGTATTCTCACTTTATTGAAAAGGAAATAGAACAAAGCTTCACACAAAGATAATACATCGGATATAAGAAAAACATAGGAAACATGCTTCATTACAAGACCAGCAAACTACACTTGACAAACATTCAAAGTTCAAACGGAAAACAAAAACATGTAAAAACATGATAGATATTCAAAGATCAAACACAAACTCAAAAGATCCTAACGGTTTCTACGCGTACTCGGACCAATTATCTTGACGAGCCACTCCGGTTTGTATGAAGCAATTAGTTTTGCTATTGCCAATCCAAGCAATAATCCAGGACCATATGCTATTGCCACTGCTTTCCAGTTCAATACTTGTTCCTCTTCGTCATCTTCTTCTTCTTCTTCTTCTTCAGGCTGCTTTGTTGGTGGCGCATTACTCCCAAAGCAACTTCCGTCGAACGCAAAACCTAAACAATCTTAACTGTTTCTGCGTTTGTATGGACCAATTATCTTGACGAGCCACTCCGGCTTGTATGAAGCAATGACTTGCTATTGCCAATCCAAGCAACACTCCAGGTCCATACCCTATTACCACTGCTTTCCAATACAACACAGGTTCTTCTTCTTCTTCGTCTTCTTGCTTTGGTTGTCGTAATGGTGGTGTGTTAGTCCCAAAGCAACTTTCGTCGAGAGGAAGACCACAAAGCCCTGCATTCCGTTCAAAGGAGGATTTAGATTGCCGAGTGTTTTGTGTTCCTTGTGGTATTTCACCTTTGAGTTGGTTATGAGACACATTTATGTACTCCAAAAACGAGAGGCTCCCAAGTCCATTAGGAATAGTCCCTGAGAGTTGGTTGCTTGACAGGTCTAGTGACTCCAGCTCCACAAGATTGGCCAAAGACAGAGGAATATGTCCTGTGAAAGCATTGTTTGAGAAGTTGAGTGCAATCAGTGCCTTCAAGAGACCAATAGACTCAGGAATCTGTCCTTGAAGTAGATTTCCAGAAAAATCAATGGCGCTATAAGAAGTGAGGACTCTCGCTTGCTCCATGTGTAGACCTTTGTATTGCAAATCTATGGTATCTTGATAGGTATAGAAATTGATACCGTAAGCATTCCTAGTGTAGATCATATATAAAGCCCCATCTTGATTCATGGTGAGTGATGATGATGTTTTCCAATTCTCAAAGTAATTTTGTGGCAAGCTTCCAGTAAATTTATTACTTGATATCTCAAGTATCCGAAGCTCGGGAAACCCCAGAGGACCTTGATGAGGAAGAGATATAGGACCATAGAATTTGTTTGAACTGAGGGTAAGGACTCCCAAATTGGGTAAAGCCTTGAGCCAAAAAGGAAATGTGTCTTTGATTCTGTTGTTGTCAATGCTTAGAAACCGTAGAGAGGAGCAATTTAGAAGAGACCTTGGAAGTTTTCCGGTTAGTCTATTGTAGCCAACATCGAGTGACTGTAGAGAGGAATCTATATAGAAAATGTCTGGAAGACTTCCTTCCAAGTTGTTCTTCCGGAGATTCAAAAACATGACTTTACTCAGACATTGAGGAATTTGACCGGTGAAGTTGTTGTAGCTTAGTCCAAGAGCAACGAGAGAGCTTCCGTTGCAGATTGAAAGAGGTATCTCTCCACTGAAATTATTATGACTCGCGGAGAAGAAGCTGATAGAGAGTGGTGGATTAGGAAGTGCTCCTTGAAAACAGTTTCCATCAAAACGTAACATCAGCATCGATGTTGAATTTACAAAAACATCCGCCGAACCTTGGAAACCGTTGAACAAATTATCTACAATATCAACTGTACTCAGACGAGGAATGCTCCATAACCACTCAGGGATTTTCCCTTTGATTCTATTCTTAGTTAAGTCTATCAACTCTAACTTCTGAAGGTTCTTTAAGATGTTTGGGAACTCGCTAATGCCACAGCCTGACAGTTTCAAGCTTACCAAGCTCAGTGGGATACCTGAATCTGCCCTCAAACTGGCCGGGGATATCTTATTACCGGAAAGATCAAGATTCACCAAAGATTTAAAAGAGGAGAAGAGGCTTAAGTCAATCGGGTAGCTTGTGTTTAGGAAAGAAAGGTCGAGAAACGTGAGGGTGGTCAGCTTTGAGATAGGCTCTATGATTTTTCCTTCAAATTGGTTGTTTCCAAGGAACAGACGCTCTAGCCTTGATGAAGAAGAGGAGTTGGGAACTTCAATAGAACCGGTGAGATGGTTGACACTTAAAGAAAGATATGTTAAGAAAGGCATAGTGAGGAGAGAAGAAGGGATGGCTCCAGAGAAGTGATTATTAGAAAGTTGTAAAGCAGAGAGCTTGGTTAGATTTTGTACAAGTGGAAAACTACTAGTGAGCATGTTGTTGTCAAGGAACAACTTGTTTAACCCGGTTAGGTTACTAATTGTGGGAGGAACTTGGCCAAAAAAGCCGTTAAAGGAAAGACTAAAGGCCTGTAATTTGTTGAGATTGCCAAATTCGGAAGGAATTTGAGAACTGAAGTTGTTAAAACCGAGATTAAGGTAAGTGAGGTGATGCAACCGAAAGAGGCTACTGTTGGGATTCAGAGGTCCAGAGAGGTGATTATTAGAAAGGTCTAAAATGGAAAGCAAGCTTAGATTACTAAATGAGGAAGGAAGTTGACCAAGGAAGCCATTAAAGGAAAGATATAAAATCTCTAATTTGTTGAGATTGCCAAACTCGGTATGCACTGAAGAGGATGTGAAGTTGTTGTGAGAGAGAAAAAGGTAACGGAGCTCATGAAACTGAAAGAGGCTACTGTTGGACTTCAGTGGTCCACTGAGACAAGCCGTGAGCTGTAGCTTTGTGACCGCACCCGTCGAATTATCGCACCAAACTCCATTAGAGAAGTCACTGTGGTTGCAACCACGAGTATCAAACTCGTTCTTGAACTGCGTAAGGGCTTGACTATGGCGGGGATGACAAGCAACAAGATTTTTGAAACTAAATATGATTGACGCAGAGCCAGTACTACAACAGAGTAAGAGTACCGAGAGAAAACGCAAAAGCAGATGTAACCCCGGCATTATTGTCGTCATGTAAACTTTTAAGAAGTATAGTATTCTTTAAGCAAAGAGAAGGAGAAGATTGGTATAGATGTGGTTTGGCAATGGAGTGGTCACTTATCTTATATAGATAGATACATGGTCACCGATAAGTCATCATGTGTCGCCGGTAAGTCATCAGGTGTCGCCGGTAAGTCATCATGTGTCGCCGGTAAGTCAGCAGGTATCTTGACTTGGAATAATAATAAAAAGGTAAAAATGCCAGTCAAGTCACCAAGTAAAACCCACGTTAGTTAGTTTTTTTTTTCTTTACGTAAAACAAGGATTGAAATAAATAACATTCGAGAAGTTTGTAGCCATTAATGCTTTACAAAGAACAAATGGCATTGTTTTGATTTGTTTGCGGATTGTCAAACTTTCAAAGGTACCAAAAGGAGCATTAAACCGGAGTTAATATAGAGGGTCTTTGCCCAAAAACAACACTGCAGATTCTGGGGGGGAAGCGAATCTAAATCAGAACAAAATGTCAATGCAATTATTGGTAATCCTGCTGGACATTACAGGGATGTTTATTAAAAAACCGTTGAAGCCAGCAAAGGGAAACTGATTCAGTATGTATCCCTTAAAGAGTCTAAACACACTCTTCTTCAAGGTATGGATAGATATCAAAACAAAGAAGGGAACAATCAAGGATTGGTTTGGTTTATTTAGCTGCTTCAAGCGCAGAAGCTCCAGAGATAATCTCGATAAGCTCTGTTGTAATCGAAGCTTGACGAGTCCTGTTGTACGTGAGGGTGAGACGGTCAAGCATTTCTCCTGCATTTCTGCTTGAGCTGTCCATGGCAGACATTCTTGCTCCCATCTCACTACATGCATTCTCCAGAACCGCATTGAACATTACCTGGTAGAGTTTAGGTATACAGTCAAAATGTTATGGTTCTTTCTATGTTGAAAAACCATAAATCAAGTTATGTTCTTGGTTACTTACACAAGAGAATTGAAACTCGGCCAGATTCTGCAGTATCTCTCCCTTTGTTTCACCACCTTCAATCTCATATGAGTCGAGCTCCCCAAGTTTTCCTCCAACTTCAGATTCCTTCTCAATAATCTATCAATGCAAAAACACAAATGTATAAATAGATTTTTAGTTAAACCAGAATGTGCACCACTAAGCACAAATCGTGGTCCTGAGACGTTTGACAGTTGTGACTTACCTCTGGTGACAAAACAGTGGACACAGTTGGTAGAAATGCGACAACCGAATGGAACTTGTTGTAGACAATGCGCAAAGCATCAAATTCAACGTTTTTCAGGATGTCATCAGCAAGAACTGAGACCTGAAGCAGCAAGTAAACATAAGAAACATTAAGACAACAATACATAGCTCGAGAATGAATGGATTAGGGAAAGCAAGTACTGCTCCTAACTATTACTAACAATTATAATCTACCTGAGCATAATTGAGCGGGTTCTTATTCAGCTCTGTCACAGAAAGGGTAATATCTTTCTTTGAGTCACGAAACATTATAGCCTTTGCTTTCTCTCCAACAATAACAAACTGAACTTCCTTTTCAGGACCTGCAATGGTATAAGAATTAATATCAGATACGTGTAATATAGGAAAACTAAACCAGGGAACCATCAATAGTGCTTTCACAACATACCAGAATTCAGTTTGTACAGAGCCCTGCTCACTTTAACAACAGTGGAGTTAATTCCACCACAGAGACCCTTGTCAGAAGAGAGAGTGACCACCACACTCTTCTTAACATCAATGCCTGGTTTTGCCATTAAGTAACGCTAGAAATCAGAAACACATCCAAAAGAACAATAGAGACATAGCAAGAGGATGGACATCTAAGCATATAGTAAAAAGCAAAATATTGTTCGTCATCATCAATACCAATGCAAGCCACGAGATGATCATTGATAGTAGAAAAAATTTATTAAAAAAGAACTACTCTTTATTGCCAACCATACTGGGATTATCTCCTAGAAGTGCAGTAAATGGCTGCCAAAGTCCACGGGAGTTCTCAGCTCTGCCTTGCACTGCTCTTAGCTTTGAAGCAGCAACCATCTTCATTGCCTTTGTGATCTTTTGGATGTTCTTAACACTCTTCATGCGGTTACGCACTGCACAGAGAATCCATGTACATCAATTAATGGAGATTAGAACATCTTAGACTCTTGAAACAAAATCCTAACTAGCCAAACGAATCTCCAATTATCATTTGAGACTTACCCACTTGAGTTGAGATAGATCTAACTCCAAGAAGCCCTTCCTCCCTACAAATCAAATACAGGTTAGTCCTCATCATCCTATATTTCATCCAATCAACAAAAAAATGACAACCAAAAACAAAATTAAAACAAAAAATGAACGAAAGTTTAGCAGGTCGAAGCTGAGAAGCTTAGAAGACATATCACCAAGTTTCTGCTACAAGGAAAATCGAATTCATCTTGCAATAGGAAAACGAGATTCAAAAGAAAAGAGCTTTCCACGACATTTCAAGTCTCAAAACTCCAAATAGAACAGCACAAACATATCACTCGTTAGAGCTCCCGAGTCAACAAAACCAATTCGATTAATTCTCGTTAATTCGAAATTAAAAGGAACTGAAAATGTTATAATCCTAACTATCAGTCATCAAATAGACAAAATATCAACAACTCTAAGGATAAGAATAGAGGAGAATAGAGATCTCACTGGTCAGAAGAGAGAGGAGATCGGATGGCAGCGATTGGGCGAGCAGCGATTGACGGAAGGAGACGCCTCCCTTCGCGACGGAAAACAGCCATTGCCATTGTTATACAATTGATCGGTAAACAACAAAGAATTTCTCAGATCTTCGGTTTTTTCTCCTTTCTCGAGCTCGGATTCGACAGAAATGACTGCCTAAGAGAAATTAAGGGCTTTATTTTTCAGACTACACAGTTTTCACGACGTCGTTTTTACTTTATTACCAAAATTTCTCCTGATCTCAATTGAGCCCAATATACTAATACTAATACTATACTAATACTTCTTTGGCCCGTTTTGTATGTTGTTTATTCAGAGCCCAAATTTTGACTCGCATGCATCACATTCACATCTCCTCAGTTTGCCACGTCACCATTTTGTTTGTTTCCTTTGAAATTTTTGGCCCATGTCTTCTCTTATCTACAAACAAATTAATGCGAGTGTTACGCAACAAACTCATAAATGTAAATACTGGAAAATTCAAAGAGAAGATAAACTTTCACCAAACTATTAATAATTGAAGGCCCACTTATTAATTTTTTGTTATCTTTAATTGTAGCTGGAAACCAAAATTAATATGCGTTTGTTGATATTATTGCTAAATTAGTAGTATGAACAATAAAGTATGAAGTATGAACGTACTTGTAATTCAAACTGATTTGAATCCAATGAAAAAAAAAAAGAAGGTCAAATTGTTTGAAAGAACAGTCAATTTTATGTCTCGCAAGAGTCAAAACGATGCCAACGTGAAATTTATTTCCTGTCGAATTTAGCTCCCACACATTTAAATAAAAGAATTGGTCAAACCCCACACATTTATATATATTTTAAAGTTTATCCTGAAAGCAATGGCGGTTTCAAAATAACAAATACTGTATATAGCAAATCTTTTGTATGCTCTTTTAGGTTCAATCATTTTTCCTCAACTCTTATACAAATCACAAAAACACCATGTCACAACTGCGTATGCGTCTGCGTTTGCGTTTTCTCTCTATACTCTTACTCAACTGTATCGTCTTCACGTCAAGCTTATTCTTAATGATCAACGCTCTTGCTTGTCGTCCCGACCAAATCCAAGCTCTTTTGCAATTCAAGAACGAGTTTGAATCCGACAGTTGCAACCGCAGTGACTACTTTAACGGTGTCATGTGCGATAACACGACTGGTGCGGTCACAAAGCTACAACTCCCAACTGGTTGCTTCACTGGAATTCTCAAACCAAACAGTAGTCTCTTCGAGTTGCGTCAGCTTCGTTACCTTAATCTCTCTCACAACAACTTCACATCTTCTTCACTCCCTTCCGAGCTCAGCAATCTCAACAGATTAGAGGTTTTATCTCTTGCCTTTAATGGCTTTACTGGTCAAGTCCCTTCCTCAATTAGTAACCTAATCCTTCTTACCCATTTAAACCTTTCCCATAATGAGCTCACTGGTAGTTTCCAACTTGTAAGAAATCTAACAAAGCTTTCGTTTTTAGACCTTTCTTACAATCAATTCTCAGGAACTATACCTTCTGATTTACTACCCACTTTGCCTTTCTTGTCTCATCTTGATTTGAAAAAGAATAATCTTGCTGGTTCTATTGAAGTTCCCAACTCTTCTTCTTCAGCTAGGCTAGTGAATTTGTCCCTTGGATATAACCAATTTGAAGGACAAATCTTAGAGCCTATCTCAAAGCTCATCAACCTCAACCGTCTCGACCTTTCGTCCCTAAACATAAGTTACCCAATTGACTTAACCATCTTCTCTCCTCTCAAATCTTTGTTGATCCTTGATCTTTCTAGAAATAGGTTATTACCAGCCAGTTTAAGTTCAGATTCAGACATCCCACTGAGCTTAGAAAGCTTGGTTTTGGTGCGCTGCAACATTATCGAGTTTCCAAACATCTTAAAGACCCTTCAGAACTTGAAGCATATAGACATTTCCAGCAATATAATCAAAGGGAAAGTCCCTGAGTGGTTCTGGAAGCTTCCTCGTCTTAGCATAGTGAATCTTCTTAACAATTCTTTCACCGGTTTCCAAGGTTCTTCAGAAGTTTTACTTAACTCATCTGTGCAGTTACTAGATTGTGCCCTTAACTCCATGGCAGGACCGTTTCCTATTCCACCACTCAATTCCATCTACTTGTCTGCGTGGAACAATAGTTTCACAGGGAACATACCTCTCTCAATATGCAACCGAAGCTCTCTCATTGTTCTTGACCTCTCCTACAACAACTTTACCGGTCCAATTCCTCAATGTTTGAGTAACTTAAAGGTAGTGAATCTCAGGAAGAACAGCTTGGAAGGAAGTATACCTGACGAGTTCTATAGCGGTGCTTCGACACAGACGCTTGATGTTGGCTACAATCGACTAACTGGGAAGCTTCCAAGATCGCTTTTAAACTGCTCCTTTCTGAAGTTTCTAAGTGTTGATAACAACAGAATTGAAGACACCTTTCCTTTCTGGCTCAAGGCTTTACCCAATCTGCAAGTCTTTACCCTCCGTTCAAACAGATTTTTTGGCCGTCTCTCTCCTCCTGATCAAGGTCCTCTCGCATTTCCCAATCTGCGTATACTTGAATTATCGGATAACAACTTTACTGGAAGCTTGCCACCAAGTTTCTTTGTTAGCTGGAAAGCATCATCGCTCAAGATAAATGAAGATGGGCGTATGTATATGGGAGACTACAAGAATGCTTATTATACCTATGAAGATACTTTGGATTTGCAATACAAAGGTCTATTCATGGAGCAAGGGAAAGTCCTTACTTCCTACAGCACCATTGATTTCTCTGGAAACAAACTTGAAGGACAGATTCCTGAGTCTATTGGTCTGTTGAAAGAATTGATTGCGCTCAACTTATCGAACAACGCCTTCACAGGCAACATTCCTCTGTCTTTGGCAAATCTTACGGAGCTCGAGTCACTAGATCTGTCAAGAAACCAGCTATCAGGGAATATTCCTAGAGAACTCGGTAGCCTCTCGTTTCTGGCGTACATAAGTGTGGCTCATAACCAACTGAATGGTGAAATACCACAAGGACCACAGTTTAGTGGGCAAGCTGAATCATCATTTGAAGGGAATGTAGATCTGTGTGGTCTTCCTCTCCAAGGAAATTGCTTTGTGCCACCAACACAACAGCCTAAGGAAGAAGACGAAGAAGAAGAGGAAGAAGTGTTAAACTGGAAAGCAGTGGTTATAGGGTATTGGCCTGGACTGTTGTTTGGATTGGTGTTAGCACACATTATTGCTTCATACAAGCCAAAGTGGTTTGTCAAGATAGTTGGTCCAGAGAAGCACAAGCAAGTAGATCCAGTTAGATTGTTTATGACTTTGGATTCAAGATGGGACAGCTTTAATAATAAGAATAATGCAGAAGAAACAAGAAAGTGATATGATATGTATATATAGCATGTTGATATGTTGTTGTTACCTTATGTAAGAAAGAGGTTTTACTAGTTTCTTTAACTTTTGATTCCCTTAATTAAGATCTCACGTTTAGCTGATAGTGTCCTGATGTATGTCTTGGTATATAGTTGATAATTGAGAAATAGGCTTATGATATACTGCTTTGGTCCTTCCCTGATTCTTGAACAAACTTGAGCTGAAGTTTCTTAAACGCACGATGTCATCTTTCAACATCCTGTTAAGACAAACTGGATCAAGTGAACATAAGAGAGCAGAGACTATTACCGGTCTCAAGAATTCAATCTCAGACCACCACTGATACAAATCAGTTTAATGTGAATAAACAAACTGCTTCATAGTTCGAATTAATATTCTCAGATAACAATGAAATAAAGTATGCACAAATGAAAACTCTCTCAAGTATTGTCTCTCAAGTATAACTGAAACTAATCCTTACAGATCAAACTTCAGTCTCATGGATTCTCATAAAATAGTAAAAGCGAAACAAACCAATAGAGATTCTCACAAATCTGTCAAGAATAAACAACCAACGTTGTCAGTCAGTAGTTTCCTTACTTAGTCACCAACCCATCGTGTTTGCAGATTCTTTGGTGAAGCCTTGACTGAATCTTGGCATAGTTGATCTGCGATTCTCTGACTCCAATGCTAAAGAAATGCTGATGCATAACTGGAGATTCTACATGCTCAAGCCTCTCCATGGTCTGCCTTGTTTCTGTAGCTCTAGGAATGATAGGGGAACTCATAAGTCTACATAGAGAGATGTAATTTGAAAATTTCTTCTCCAATCCACAAACAAACCAATGCTATTTCTTCATTGTAAAGCAATAATGCTACCAAATCTTTGAAATTTGACTAAGTCTTCTTCAATCCACTAACAAATTAATGCCATATATCTTTTAAATTTTACAAGAAGATTGGTTACGTGTCAATAATTACTTGGACAAATTCGGTAGATAAGTTTCATTTCATGATTGTATTAAAACTAATTGACCTTGAGCTAGGGTTCTTAACCAAATCAGCGTTTGAACAAAAACAAAAACAAAGAGTATATTTACAGGAGAATTCGATTGCTCTTGCTTATGAAATGAAGAGAAAGAAGCAAAAATGTAATTTACCTGAAGCTCCTTAATTTTTCACGGACAGTTAGTTGGACGAGAGTGACGGTGATCGTAATCGCTCCGCCGTTTGTTCTCTGTCATAACAATTTGGTTCATTAAATTATGTTTTACCGGTTTTAGTGTTAACCGAAGTGTACTTTTGGTCTAAATTGGTTTACTTACTGCTCTCTTAATCACATTTTTAATTTTAAAAGTGTCAGATACTAACGAGGGAGGAAATTAGTTGTGTATGCACGGCTGCTAATGCTGTTTGTTATTAGGAGAGCAGCTGATATAATCACTAACATTGCTCATGACAATCCAAAGAATTAACTTCACAATTGTATTGATATCTTTTCTATTAATTCACAGCTGAGGTATTATTAACCTCACAATTGTTTTTTTTTTTTTTTTTT
>VBRH01000354.1:30891-41829 GCA_014578085.1 Cardamine resedifolia | reverse complement strand
AAAAAAAAAAAAAAGGATCAAGGGGAGGCCATGTAATGTATATAGTGTATTCTATTAGTGAAATTTGGGGGTACAGTTGTATCCAACATAGAAGTTGTATCCATTATAGATATTTATACATCAAAGGATATGTGAGACTTCTCTTCATTCGTTCTCATTCCATATCTCCCCTTTTGTGATGTTTACTTGGATTGGACTTCATTGATTTGACTATCCATTTTTACGAATTCATATGGAAAGGTCAAGTGGGGAGTGGGGACCGGTCTAGCTAGATGTAAAGATTCATGTTTGGTTTTTGACTAGTAGACTATTTATATAAAAAAAAGTTGATCCTCGGTTGAAGATAACATCTATTTGGTCGGTTTTGGACGAATTTTGTAGAAAATGTCGGTTATGTTCGTCTGGCATCCAAAGTTAGAGAGTTGCAGACATTTTTTTTTTTTCCTATTTTGGTAGGAGTTCTGAACATTTTTGGCCCTCAATCTCTTTTAGTATCTGGAGGGAGATTTTGAAAATTACGATTTAAAGAATATCCTTCCGTACCAAGGAAGAATCGAACCCGAGACACAAAAGAACCAACCCTTTTATACTCTAAGCTAACATCTCTTTGGTAAAGTGTTGCGGACAGTTGAAAAATTAACTTGGTATTTTGTTCAATAGTGTTTGAGTGCGTATACATAAAAGTTAAAAAACCTTATATATACAATGAGACTCATGGGATAGGGTAAATATACTTTGATTATGTGGTAGATAAGGCCATCACTTTATGCAAACCAAATTCCAACTAATAAGTCTACCATTAGCAGTAAAAATGTATCATATCATTGACTTCTTTTTATCTAGGCCAGCGCCATAATTTGTTTCACAAACTTTACAAATCATGAAATCATAGTTTCTCGAATCTTTTGTATATAAGTTTCCGTCTTACTAATTTGTTATATGTAACCTACTTTACATTACACCTACAAAATATATATGCTAGATCAGGCCTAATACATATAATAGAAATGCATAATATTTACTACTAATGTGTCTGCATAATCTACTATATATTTCATCTTTACATAGTACATACTCCATTCGTTTCGATACATATACGATGTTTTAGCCAAAATAAACAAATTAAAATTTAGATAAAATCTTTTAAAAAATCTCCAAAGTGCCAAACACTTCTAAAATTTTAAAAATTTTGACTCTCATTTTAAACCTCCAAGATAAATTTTTTGCTAATTTAAACCTTCAAACCGATACTTCAGATGACAGAACAATTTATTTCATTGACCGAACAACTAACTCCGTTGACCGAATAGTTAACTCCGTTCAATTAAAAACGCATCAATACCCATAATTGACCAGAATTTACTTTTCTTAAAACACAAATTTTATTTCTCCAAATAATCAGATTACATGCCGTAAAAAATTAAATAACCAAAATACATTTGAAAATTAAACGAAGTTAACTATTAGGTCAACATAATTAAATGTTCAGTCAGTATAAGCCTATACGAGAACGTTAATTCTAGATTAAGGGAAAACAAATCTTTGTAAATATTCTTTTTGGTGTTCTTTTTGTACTATAAGTAACCTTAAGCCAAACAAAAAATTTAATAGGGATATGTTTTCATGTAGCTTGCATCCTTCCTTAATTGATACACCTAAAGTCTAAAGATCCCTACCTTACTAGTTACTCTTTTAGGTACAAATGTTCACCATTTCACAATATTATAATTTCATGTTTAAAAACAAAATATGAGTTTCATGTAATGGTTCACATGTGAATGCCAACATAGCGAAGAAAAAATAGCAGAATCACTTGGAATCATCATTATCAAAAAGAAGATCTAATCTACTTATTGTCATGGGAAAGGTATGGCCGAGATGGGGATTTTGTAATGCCGCCAACTATACTTTTGATTTGAGTTTCAAGAAGGATGAAAAGATTCCTCAAGCCTTGATCGATGAGTAAAATATTATTATAGTCTCACGTATGTCACTTTGTGTGCCCCCACAATACTAAAGTAGCCTAAGCTTAATGAAGAATCTACATATTGATATGCCAAATGATAACATTGATGAAACTGAAAATCTGAACGGAATTCGTAATATATTGTGTTGTAATGTGTATTGTTATCTTCATATTGTTGTATTAACACCGTATATTAAGTGATTAAGATTAAAGTTAAAGAAAAATTATAACCGTAACAGGTGATTGATTAACCATAATGTTCATAACTTTAATAACCGTAACCATAGTCATGCATACAGTAAACTAGTAGACTATATTGACAGGAAAAAAATTATAAATTCTGATTAATCTATTTTTCGTTGAAGTTTTGAATGGCAGCGAAAACTGAATATTTTCAAACTTTATTACAAATTTCCAACACACTTTTTTCACAATAGAGTCATCATGTTTTGATTTATTGTATATATGTACACTAAATTTCAAATTTGTAAAGATTAGTTAAGTTTTGTCTTAAAATTAATTATGAACTTTGTTAATACTTTTTAGTGTGAAGTTTTCTACTAATACTTACCAAAGGGTTGAAATATCATTGATGGGAAGGATAAATTCGTCAACGATTGCCATCATGATCAAATCGCAACTATATGTCAGCCGTAAATGTCAAGAAAACATTGTTGTAAACAATAGTTTATGCCCCGGAGCCACAGGCCAAAGTTGAAATTTTCTTGTAATGATGATGATGATGCCTTTTAAACATATTGGAGAGTGGGTCCATTTCTCCCCACTACTCTTATACACTAATTAAGAAGTTTTAATAAACTTTGATTATGTGACATATCCGATCATACCAAGTTTTTAGAAAATGAAAATTAATGAATAATATAAAGTTTTAAATTATTTATAATATAAAACTTTCTTATTTGTTGGATATAATTTTATCTTTTGGAATATTCAATCATAAGAATAAAGAAAATAATGGATCAAATCCTATATGATTCTAGATAGGGTTGATATCAATTCCAGGCCAATTCCGGGCCAATTCCAGGTCAATTTCAGGCCAATTCCATATCGTTTCTATGCCGTTCATAAATATCAGAAATGATCATATTTTAGCGGAAATCACGGAGAATATTCATTATGATCTTATCATATCAAGAGTCGGTCAACCAATTCCGAATCCTATGAGGATAAAAACGAAATATATTTTCCTATAAAAGTGCAATGAAGAAAATGGAGAGAAAGGTGAAGAGATTTAATAGAAGCTTCAAGATCACATCAGTCAATTCCTGGAAACGGCTAGGGTTCATAAATTGATTAGCTGTCTCTTGATTCTTGTACTTGTTTTCGATACTTTGATCAATAAAAGTTATTCTACACCTAAATTCCGTGTTTTCCGTGAGCTCTAAACGAATCAGTTACTGTTTGCCTAAATAATTAGCGCTAAAAAGAGGGGTAAAGAGTAAGATCTACGTGAGATGACAGGACTCGAAGACAACACGGGTGTGGAGAGCGCAAGTCAAAATACAGCTACCCAGCTAGAAGCCTTGACTGTCAAGCTAAATGAAACTACCCAAAAGCTTGCGCAGATTGAGGCAGAAAACGCGGCATTGGTGACAGCAGGGAGAATGATAACCGAGACTAGTTCTAGATATCGAGCATGAGTCAGTTCCATGCAGAATCTTGACTCTACACTCGGATATGGAGCAGATGGACGAACTCCCGGAACAATAGAAGAACGACTTCATACTCTTCGCCGTGAAGGCAACGAAAACAATCGCAACATGAGAGAATTCGAACATCTTGGTGACGGGGAAAAGATAACCCAACAAGGGGACAGATTTTCCTCACGATTAATGGGAAGCGAGCATGAACTAACCACCAAATCGGCGGAAGTGGTCTACCTCGAACCAATGGTTTCTAAAAAATTTGAGGAAATAGAGGCAATGATTGGACGACTACTAGGTGTAGCTCCACCAATCCGAAAGAGCACTCTGCACTCATATGCTGACACCCCTTTCTCGGATGAAATCGCACTCACCGAGATGCCAAAGAAATTCACGTTTCCAGCTATGAAGATGTATGACGGAAACATCCGACCCAGACAACCACGTTGCGCAATACAAGCATCGAATGTTCACCACCGCTGTTCAAAAGGATTACCGAGAGGAAACCATGTACAAGGGTTTTGGCTCGAGTCTCACCAGAGCAGCCCTTTAGTTGTTCATTAACCTACCCAATGGGTCGATAGACTCGTTTGCATCATTGACTGATCTTTTTGTCGAGCAATTTGCAAGCAGTAAGAACTTAGAGAAAATGGGTGATGATCTATATGAAATTCAGCAGAAAAAGGAAGAGTCATTGCGGGCATATGTTGGACGTTTCAACAAAGAGAAAGTGTCTATACCATGCTGCAACATATCTACTGTCATCTCGGCATTTAAAAGGGGACTACTCCCTGACGAAGACCTATACAAGGAACTAACGAAGTACCAATGCAGAATTATGGAAGATGTGCTCTCCAGGGCTTGGGCACAAATAAAATGTGAAGAATATCCTGCATGTCGTCGTCAATACTCCCCACGGTATGAGCCCCGCGTGGTAAGAAATGAACAAACGATGAGGGATGATAAGCCTTATCAAAAGGCCTCGAAGTGAAAACACCAACAGTAGGAGCACTCGTCATCCATTAAGTAGAGAAGATATCGAGAAACACCAATCATCAACATGGCCAGATATTAGTAACCTTGCAATATCTCATGTAGAATTGGTTGGTGTACTAAAAGAGATGGGCGACACGGTAAGATGGCCTCAAAAAATGAGGAAATCAGATGACAAGCGTGACACTTCAAAGTCGTGTGAATTCCATAGTGACCACGGCCATAAAACGGAAGATTGCATCACTCTAAGGATGGAAGTAAACGAGCTGCTGAAAAAAAAAACTAATAAGAGATTTCTTATCTAGCAAAGCTCAAAATTGCATCAACCATGAGAGCGATCAAAGAGATTATACAAAATCCGCTCCTGGTTCACCACTGCCAAAGCATGATCGAATCATAAACATCATCAACAGAGGCTCAGAAATCAGCGGTATAACCCATTCAGCTGCTAAGAGAAATACAAGAGCTGTAAGAAATGACCAAGGGAAAAGAACGATTATACCAGAATTCAAAGCACAATGCACTATCAGTTTCATGACCAGTGACGCCAATTTTCTAACTTCACACCATGATGCATTAGTCATATCTATGACGGTTGTGAATTGCTTAATGAGAAGGGTACTAACCGACAATGGGAGTTCAACCAACATCATTTTCATGCGCGCCTATAAAGAGTTAGGTCTAGATGAAGCTGGACAAACCAAAAAATCAACACCACTGGTAGCTTTCAGCGGTGAAGTGAAGCAAACCATAGGAGAAATAATGTTACCAGTATATGCAGAAAGAGTCAATAAAACCACAAAATTCTTGGTGATAAATTGTGCTTCAGCTTACAATGTGATCATGGAACGACCATGGATCCATGATATGGGAGCAATACCATCGACTCTCAACCAAACCATCAAATTCCCCACTCCATGGGGAGTAAAAGAAATAATGGGAGAACAAGAGAACTCACGGTCATGCTACCAAACTATCTTAAAAGGTAAAAGTCAACTACTATATTAATTACAGAGCCCGCCACCAGCCATGTATAGCGAAGAGCCGGAGGTGGAGCAACTTGACGAAGTTTCGTTGACAGAAGGAGGCTTCGAGAAGAAGGTCAAACACTGATTGCTTTGCTTGGTCTAATGCTAACATGCATGGAATTGACCATGAGGTCATTATGCATTAACACATTAAGTTATTTTTGATTTTAAGCTTTGAGTTTTTTTTTATCCGGTTTTCAGTGTTTTGGTTTTTCTTCTGTTTCTTCACTTTTTGATTTATTAACAAATATTTTAATAAAGTTGATTTTATGATCCTATGGACATGCATCCCGTTGATATATAAAACATAGAACAACGGCCTAAGGGTCAAGTCATTTTAATTTTAATCTAGGATTGGAAGCGGAAATATCATTTACAAACCAATTCCAGAAATTGGCAACGGCCTAAGGGTCAAGTTATTTAAATGTTATTCTAGGATTAGAAGGTGAAATACCATTTCCAAACCAATTCCAATTGACAACGGCCTAAGGGTCAAGTCATTTTAATGTTAATCTAGGATTGGAAGCAGAAATAATATTTCCAAACCAATTTTAAAAATTGGTAACGGCCTAAGGGTCAAGTCATTTAAATGTTAATCTAGGATTAGAAGTGGAAATATAATTTCCAAACCAATTCCAGAAATCGGCAACAGCCTAAGGGCCAAGTCATTTAAATGTTATTCTAGGATTGGAAGCGGAAATACCATTTCCAAACCAATTCCAGAAATTGGCTACGGCCTAAAGGTCAAGTCATTGAAATGTTAATCTAGGATTGGAAGCGAAAATACCATTTTCAAACCAATTCCAGAAATTGGCAACAACCTAAGGGTCAAGTCATTTAGATGTTATTATAGGATTGGAAGTGGAAATACCATTTTCAAACCAATTCCAGAAATTGGCAACGGCCTAAGGGTCAAGTCCTTTAACAAAATTATGCAGTGATTGGAAACGGCCTAAGGACCAAGTCTTTTAATAAAATTATGCCTAGATCGGGCGCGGAAGAACCAGTTCTAAATGATTTCCAAAATTCAGGAATGACTATGGAACCATCTCGATGCAATAATCACTGCCAGAAGCTTTTCGCCAATCCATTTCGAGCTTGTTCCTCACAGAGGCATCAAAGTCAATTGAAAAGGGAAGTGTCATGGTACAAGTAAAAGGAATAAGAGGACTGCATAAAGTCTACAAATGAGTCAAATCCAAAAGAAAACGAAAAAGATGAGTTGAAAGAAGTTTGAATCCATGCTTGGGATTATAGGGAATAACATACCCATCACAAAATTGGCCACGCTAGAGATTCAACATTTCAGGTAAGCATTTGTTCATGTTAATTTTAACGAATAAATGGGTCTAAGATTACGGTGTGGTAAAATAGTACCATTTGTTCAAACTACTCTTTAAATTTTCGGTAAAAAAATGGAGAGTGGGGGCAAGTTGTTGGATATAATTTTACCCTTTGGAATATTCAATCCTAAGAATAAGAAAAATAATGGGTCAAATCCTATATGATTCCAAAAAGAGTCGATACCATTTCCAGACCAATTCCAGGCCAATTCCAGACTAATTCAGGACTAATTCCAAGCCAATTCTAGACCGTTTCTAGGCCGTTCCTGGATCTAAGGAATGATCTTATCTTAACGGAAATCACGGAGAATATTAATTATGATCTTATCATATCATATCAAGAGTCGATCAACCAATTCCGAATCCTATGAGGATAAGAACGAAATATATTTTCCTATAAAAGAGGAACGAAGAAATTGGAGAGAAAGGGGAAGAGATTCAATAGAAGCTTCAAGATCACATCAGTCAATTCCTGGAAACAGCTATGGTTCATAAATTGATTAGCTATCTCTTGATTCTTGTACTTGCTTTCGATACTTTGATCAATAAAAAATATTCTACACCTAAATTCCGTGTTTTCATGAAATCTAAACAAATCAGTTACTTTTCACCTAAACATTATTCAATAGTATTTTCTAGTTTACTTAAATAATTTAAAATTAACTTTTCTTTATGAGTTCTATCTTGTAGTTTTAGTAGTTGCATATTAATTGATATAAAATTATTTATTTATAATTATTACATATTTTAAACTAATTTCTTAGAAAATATATAAATAATGTAGAAAATTTTGATTGGATAATATTTTTCTAGTTTCTCTCTCATTAATTTTTTTAAGAATGAACGAGACATTATAAGTACCTCCTCTATCCCCACCTCATTAATTTAGGATTTGTGCCAACTTCTTCTAAAGCCAAACTTACATTTTTCCTTTGGTTGATGATATAATACAAGGAAACAAAAAAAGAAAGAAAAGAAAAGAGAGCTATGGATGTTCATGGATCATCTGAAGAAGCTAAAAGAGGACTACACATATCCGAAGAATCATCGGACGATGTTTGCGTTGATTCTCGAGGTCGACCATGCAGGCCAAACAAGCATGGTGGTACAAGAGCTGCCCTCTTTGTTCTAGGTCTCTCTCTATCTCTCTCGTCAACATTAATAACTATATATGTATGTCTACTAGAGCATGTTGCATAGGGTCGGGTCGGTCCATGTTAAGCATTTTGAAGCCATGTGTAGGTTAAATTGATTGGTTGTGTATATATATTTCTATGTTCAGGCCTCCAAGCCTTTGAGATGATGGCGATTGCGGCTGTTGGAAACAACTTAATCACATACGTTTTCAATGAGATGCATTTCCCTTTGTCGAAATCCGCAAACATAGTGACTAACTTCATAGGGACGGTGTTTATTCTCTCGCTTCTTGGTGGCTTCCTCTCTGATTCATACCTTGGAAGCTTTCGCACCATGCTCGTGTTTGGTGTCATCGAAATTTCTGTATGTTCTCTCCCTCTCTAGCTTTCTTTTAGCCTTTAGATGCTCTTGAATATTCTGCATCGCCTTTCATTTTTTAACTTGTAACTTGCTATTAAAATTATCTTTGGACAAAAGTCCAATACTTTAACATAAAACTAGTAACATGCTCTTGATTAAAAACAGGCTATTTAAAGTATTTTTGGACAAAAGTCCAAAACTTTAACATAAAGTGTAAAAAGTGAATTATGAACTAAATCTTTCGGTTCTTTGGAAAAGCAAATGGGTTATATAATATGTTTTTCTTTTCACTGGGTTATAATTATATGTTGGTATATATATATACAATGTTATTTTTTGGACCTAATAAATGCCACACAATAATCTAAGAAAGAAATTTACGGCTTCATAATGCTTACACCTTAGCTTGAATCCATCGCTTATATGTAACACGTAATCTTGAACATATTTTAGCTTCGTGAACGTCCTCCTTTTTTTGGTTAAATACATGTTCTGTTTCCACTATACACAAATATATATGCTCTTTTCTAAGACTTTAGTTACGAAAGATTAAAATAATGTTGGTTAACCAAATTAGTCGAAGTATTGGCTGACAAAAATATGTAAAATGATAAAAACAGGGTTTCATATTATTGTCAATCCAAGCACATCTGCCAGAGCTAAGACCACCAAAATGCAACATGAAGAGCACCACAATACATTGCATAGAGGCAAATGGTTACAAAGCCGTCACTCTCTACGCCGCACTCTGTTTGGTGGCCTTAGGTAGCGGCTGTCTGAAACCAAACATCATTTCTCACGGTGCTGACCAGTTTCAAAGGAAGGATTTGAGGAAACTATCGAGCTTCTTCAATGCGGCTTATTTTGCTTTCTCAATGGGTCAGCTTATTGCACTCACACTCTTAGTTTGGGTGCAAACACATTCTGGCATGGACATTGGTTTTGGTGTCTCTGCGGCTGTTATGGCCGCAGGGATGATCAGCCTCGCTGTTGGAACAAAATTTTATAGGAATAAACCGCCTCGTGGTAGCATCTTCACACCAATTGCTCAGGTATATTTGCCATCAAGGGATTATGGGCCCAAGGCTTAGAAATTTTCGTATATAAAGAAAATACAAATAATCTCAACTATTATTCTTATTATTATGGGTGTAATTCTTCTTCTTCTATTCCTTTGATCTTGACCTCATTTTCGTATTCTTTGATCGATTAGGTCTTTGTAGCTGCAACCACTAAGCGAAAACAGATTTGCCCTTCAAACCCAAACATGCTTCATCAACCTTCAACAGATCTTGTTCGTGTCAAACCTCTCCTCCATGCTAATAAATTCAGGTGATTTTTTCCTTAATCTCTTTACATTAACCGCCAAATTAACTAACTAACTAACTAACCGCAAAAGATTAAAAAATAAAATAACGTGCAGGTTTCTTGACAAGGCTTGCATCAAGACGCAAGGCAAAACAATGGAGAGTCCATGGAGACTTTGCACAATTGAACAAGTCCATCAAGTCAAGATTTTGTTATCAGTAATACCGATATTCGCGTGTACTATCATCTTCAACACCATCTTAGCTCAGCTTCAAACATTCTCTGTTCAGCAAGGAAGCTCTATGAACACATACATCACACAAACATTTCAAATCCCACCAGCTTCTCTTCAAGCCATACCTTACATCATTCTCATCTTCTTTGTGCCTCTTTACGAAACATTCTTCGTACCAATCGCTAGAAAACTCACTGGAAACGATTCTGGAATCTCTCCTCTTCAGAGAATTGGCGCGGGCTTGTTCTTAGCGACTTTCTCTATGGTTGCAGCCGCTTTAGTGGAAAAGAAGAGACGAGAATCGTTCTTGGAACAGAACATAACGCTTTCGATCTTCTGGATTGCACCGCAGTTTCTGATATTCGGTTTATCAGAGATGTTTACTGCCGTTGGATTAGTGGAGTTTTTTTACAAACAGTCTTCACAGAGTATGCAATCTTTTCTCACAGCAATGACTTACTGTTCTTACTCTTTCGGATTCTATCTTAGCTCTCTTCTTGTCTCGACGGTGAACAGAGTTACTTCTAGTAATGGATCCGGGAGAAGAGAAGGTTGGTTAGGCGATAATGACCTTAACAAAGATAGATTAGATCTCTTTTACTGGCTCTTAGCTTCATTAAGTTTCATCAACTTCTTTAATTATCTTTTCTGGTCAAGATGGTATTCTTGTGATCCATCCGCGACACATCATAGCGCCGAAGTCAATAGCTTGGAGGATTTAGAAGATGGCGAAAATAAAGATTCCACGACGGAGAAGCTAAGAATTTAACTAAGTATGTTAGATCATCTTGTTGAACATTTTTTCCTTTATGAAATAGACTATAAGGAATATTATGAATAGTTAGATCCTATATGCTTATTAGTCCTGTTGTAATCATATGTTTTGGAAGTGGCGGGGGGGGGG
>VBRH01000354.1:1565-21721 GCA_014578085.1 Cardamine resedifolia | reverse complement strand
TTTTTTTTTTTTTTTGTGTGTGTTGAATTTAAACGCTATGGAATTGAATGTGGCAGGGTAGTGATAGTGGTCGTCTCGTCTTCTTTCTCTACGCCCTTACGTCATCTGGTGTTGTCTATGTTCTTAAACTCTCAAATACGTCGGCTTATAAATCAGGATCAGTCTTCCCACTTGATCATCTGATTCACTTGGATGTTCGACCTTACTTGAATGAAACTCGTGTTACTAGTGTAACTGCATCGCCTGGTTTCCTTTTTCTCGGAAGATCCGATGGTTGTGTCTCTTGCTTCCAACCTATCTTGTATTTTCAAAAATCATCAGGTTAGATTACTCTGTATTTGCTTAGTTTCTCAGTTTTGACGTTTCTTCCGTTTTCTTATCATTATTTCCTTGTATATGATCAGGTTTCCACCAGGAGCTGCGTGATGATACAGGATTTGGTCGTCTATGGGGCTTTGTAAGGCATGTCTTCTAGTACAACTGTTAGAAAAAGAAATGTTATCATACTGCTTTACTTTATATATACTTAGAAGTTAGAAACAATGCTAGTGTAATGCTATATTTTGTTATATGTCGTATTTTTTTCCCTTCTCGTTATGTTCATCTAAATAACCTCTTATAACCTGCAAATGCAGGGGAACAGTGGTTGCAGCCGTGCAAGATTTATTTATATCAGAAGTTCATGGAAGAAAAATTATATGTGTGCTTCATGCTGATGGGGCATTACGTATCTGGGATATTTTTACTTACAGCAGGGTTTTATGTCAGAGTATAGCTGCTAAAAACCTTGAGGGTAATATCTGCTAGTTTTATCAGTGACCATTATTTGACTTTATTTTTATTATCTTTTACCTCTGTTTTGACTTTTTCATGCTTCTTACACTAGGCGTTATGTGTCTGAGGTTATGGTTGGGCAAAGCTGATTACGATTCTGGCATCATTCCATTAGCTGTCTTGTATAGAAAGAGTATGGTAAGCTTTTACAACCAGCATTTACAATTCTTTACAACCGACGGATTGACTTGAGTGGGACATATATAGTTAATTTTGCTGTTGCATTCTACCTCTAATAACCTTTTCCCAATATTTAAAGGATGTCAGCATGGACGTAATCACTGTATATGGCCTGAACTTTAGTTCTGAGGAGGGGATAGCTATGTCTGTCGATTCTGGATTACAGAATATTCCACTGGAAGGGGTATATTTTTTGTGCTCATAATTGTATATTCTGGATTACAGAATAGTATTCTGTTTATGCTTTACTCATAACTTTGTTGAACAACTCCCTTGTTTTTTTTATTTTGCTTGCAACTTTGTTGAATTTTCATATTCTGACTTTGGCAGGGGGGATTGCGAGATGTCAGATTTACATCCGACAAGATCTGGACTCTAAAGACCAATGAATTGACATCTCACATGTTGTGCCAGAAATCTAGCACCATGTAAGTTTGAGAAGACTTTTTTCTGCTGAATTGGTTGAGATATTTTGTACTCCATGTAAAACTTGCTTTATACATGATGTATTAAGAGGTTCTGATTATATATGCGCGTCTTGTTGTCTCTGGTCAACTGCAGCTTTGAATCTTTATTATTTGGACGCGTTAATGTAAAATATAGTAGGTGATTTTCTGCGTGATTATTTCCTTGTGATGGAGTCTTCTTGAAAAAAATGTAAAATACTTGCTAAAGCCCTTCCCAGATGTTGCATTTCGGAGATGGGTTTGTAAAAACTATAGTAGGTTAAGCTATAAATATTGTTGGTGTTGGTTTCGAAACTGTGGAGGGGATGTGCTGCTCTAGCGTATCTTTATTGTAGTGTTCCTGCTATTAACGACTACAGATATTCCAGTGTTCACTGCTTTGAATTTTTTTTCTTGATGGTGAATAATGCTCTGTTAAAATTGTTTTCCTTGACCTAGGGAAGCACAATCGTACACTTTGCAGGAAAACTACATTTCTGAACAGCTATTTCTGAGTTCTAGGAGCTCCTCACATGACCTTCTTCTGACAACTCATTCACTTTTTTCGTCTGCAAAGGTCTTTATGCTAAAACATAGCTTTCATTTTGTTGAACAAAACTTTCTGTACAATATTTTATTCTGTGAAACAATATTTTATTCTGTGAAACAATATTTTATCTGTTTGAGTCCATTTTAACCTAAATTGCACTTTGCAGGACCAAATTATGGGATTCATTTCATCAATCTTCTTACGTAGGCTTCTTTGTCCTGGAATTTTTCACAATGTTGCCTTGCGTCTAACTTTACTGGACCACAACAAACACTGGACTGATTCTGAGTTCCAATCTTTAAGTCTTGATGAGCTTAAAAGCGAGATTCTTTTACTTGTTGAGCAAGAGGTTTGATTTTTTCGAAGTTCTAGAGTAACTTGTAAATACAATATATATGATGCATTCTACTGTTAGTTGGCATGAACACAGGGTAATTTAAGCTGAAATATACCTTTTCTTATGTCAGGTTACTGCTGAAACTTCTATTTCAGTATTTCATTGGTGGAAAATTTTTTGTACATGCTATCTCCATCATTGGTGCAACAATAATGAAACTCGCACGTTGCTGGTTCAGTCAGATGTTATTGGTTTAGTTAGAAACAATTCTGTATCATTGTTTTTTAGATTGGAGAACGCTGAGCACAGCCTTGGAGGTATGTAAAGGATTCATAACTTATTATTTTTTAGAACCAGAATTTCCTTGTTTATTTCCAAGGGACAATTCTTGAAATAGACCCATTCACAATTTTTTTGTGAAAAAGGGACCCCTAGGTTGTGAAATTAGAACATAGGGGTTCCTTTTTGACATTAAAACTGTGAAAGGGTCCAATTTTTAGTTTTTTCCTTATTTCCCATTGCTTAAGACTTAATACTTTGGTTGCCTTTTGATAGGTTCTTCCTCCGAACACAGCAACCTGACAAGCATAGGCTTTGGCATATCTCACAATGAACATGAGATTCTGGCAGAGGTACTAAGATGTACTTCGAAGATCAGTAAACAGTGGGGTGGTGCTCCTTATGCCATGTATTATGAATCAATTACTGGAAAGCCAGCTATTTCATCTGATGAAATTGTTCCTCGCTTAGTCAATATCCTTGAGTCGGGATATGCTATGTCCATAGGTCAGCGTACTTGGTCGGATCTTGGTGCTGATAGAGCATGGGAAAAAGAGCTACAAGCTCATAAAAATCTTAGAACCTTCTCCATTGACATGTTACTGTCTCTCTCTGCTCTATGTCAAAGGGCTGGATCTTGGGAAAAAGTTTTTACTATCATGGAGCAATATTTGCAGTATCTGGTCCCTAAGAAATTTATGCATAACAATGATGGTGAGGCATTATCTGATATTTGTAGTTCTATCCTCGTCCAAGCTACTTCTCTTTTTGTAAAGGTGATGTTTGAGTCTGCCTTTGACATCTTCCTACTCCTCAGCTATCTGCTTAACATTTCTGCCCAGGTCAGTTTCCACTGTGTCTCATATTTTTGTCAAGATGTATACCTTGATTGGAATCAGTTAATTAATATTTTGACAGTAATGTCACGTGTTCTGTATATTGTATTTTTTTCAATAATTAAACAGTCAGCCGTTCCTTTTTTCTCTGGCTATTTCTTTCTGCAGGTTAATATGTCACAGCAAGACATATGCAAGCTACGGCTTGAGTTACTTCCGATGATCCAAGATATTGTCTCAGAGTGGCTTATCATCCTTTTCTTCGTTACCACTCCAGCTGAGTTGACTTCAATGGAAGATTTCAGCTTTAAACTCTCATCTCTACAGATTGGTTGGTTGTTTTCCTTGGAAAAATATTCCCCAAAGCTCATACCTCATAGCCAATATTTCTGACTGGAAACAATCGTTTCTTCATTGCAGATAGCAGCATTGACAAAAGATCATGGAACGCTATGCTTGGGAAATGTGGTTTCTCATTGGCATTTATTCTTCTTTTTAGTGACCGAAGCTGCATTGTGGACGGCCACTTTAACTTGGGATATCTTCCGAGTTCACAAATCATTACAAATCTAATGCAAAACTTTATCAGCTGGATTCGTTATAGTAAAACAGGAGAGGACTCTTCTTCACTGCTAAGACGCTCCACTGAGCTTACTCTTAGGTTGATTAGGAATGGTCAATCTGATGCTGTTGAGGTAAAAATTGTCTCTGTTTCTTTGATGGACCTTTTCCAACAAAAAGTTATATTTTGCTAACTGCTAGTTGAGCTTAATTGCTGATTTCTCTGTTTTAATTGTTTTTTTGTATATTCTTAATTACCTTCTCAAGGGAATCCTTGTGGTTGTGGAGGCAAGTTTACGTAGGGAGAAAACATTTGGATGTTCTCAAGATACTAGCGGAGATTGGTGTCTTCTTCAACATCTCCGTGGTTGTTGCCTCCTTAATCAAGTACAACGTGGAGCATACGGGGTATTAAGAGAGAAGAAGATTATTGATGCCATCCGCTGCTTCTTCAGGTGCTTGTTATTTGGAGTTGTTCACTGAATATTTTGAAGCCTGGTCACTGTCTATCATGCATAAATTATATATTGTGCCAGGGCATAATATGTGGGTTTTATTCTAAACACATTGAATACTAGCTCGCTATTTTCTGCCTTTTTATTCAATGTCTCTGGTTCATTTAGTTTTGAATATTATCCCTTCAAGAACGTTTGTCTTCGTTTTTCCTAGCAAACATCTCATGTATCTACCCTGTCATGGTTCCCAATATAGAGCTTCATCAGGTGAAGGATCTTGGAAGGCTTTGCACAGCTTGTCTAAAGAAGCAGGATTTTCGCCTGCCACAATGGGTGAGCTCCTCAAAGAAATTTGTTCTTGCTCTAGTTCTTCGCTAGTTAAGATATTATTTCGAAAACATGCTTTATGTCTTGCAGATTCATTTTCCCCCTTTTTACCCTTCATGTAATTGAAGCAGGTCCCAGTATTTCAGATGGTGCTATGTCTAGTGCGACATGGAAACTTCATTACTATGAGTGGGCTATGCAAATTTTTGAACTGTACAATATAAGTGAAGGAGCTTGTCAGTTTGCCTATGCAGCCCTTGAGCAAATAGATGAGGCCTATAATTTCATAGAGATGACTGAGAAAGTCAATCTAACTCAAATAGCCACCGACACTAGAGGACGACTGTGGGCAAATGTTTTCAAGTTCACCTTAGATCTGAATCTCTTGAACGATGCTTACTGTGCTATAATTTCAAACCCTGATGAGGAGAGTAAGCGCATCTGTTTGAGGCGCTTCATAATTGTTCTATTTGAATGTGGCAAAACAAAGGTAATTGTCAAGAATGCTTTTCTTCTGTTATCTTCCTTAATTTTTCCTTCTATGCTTTTAGCGAATGGGGACAAAAATCCCAAGAAACCTTTTTCTCTATATTTTCTGGCACTACAAGAATACTTCATAGATCATTATCACCATAATTATCTTAAACTGTGTTATTCATGTGCAATTTCTCTTTGCTGTTAGGTGTATGTTTTTCTGGAACTAAAAATGATTCTGCTATTGTGAGTCCTGTCTTAAAGGCTCAGGACAAAGATGTTTGTGGTACCATAATTTTAAAAAGCAAATTACTAAGAATATTTCTCTATTGATTTCAGATCCTCAGCGATGGACATCTACCTTTCATTGGCTTAACAGAGAAAATCACCCAAGAGCTTTCTTGGAAGGTATTTTGTGGAAAGCAGAGTCTGTTTGTTTCTGCATTTGGTATATTTCTACTATGTTTGTTTCATTCCTTCTATGATTTGTAGGCCGGACGTTCTGAGATAACGATTCATCCAAATCCATACAAGCTACTTTATGCTTATGAGATGAGACGACACAATTGGCGAATGGCGGCAAGTTACATGTATCAGTTTTCTGCTCGCTTGAGAAGCGAGGCATCATGCAAGGATTATAAACACATGTCTCTAGCTTTGCAAGAGAGACTTAATGGACTTTCTGCTGCTATGAATGCGTTAGCTCTTGTTCATCCTGGTTATGCTTGGATTGATCCATTACCAGAAGAATCCATGCGTAATCCAGTTAAAAAGGCTAGAAGAGCGGATGAAGAACAATGTTAGTCCTCTCAACCAGTACTTGTCTTTTCTTACTGATATTTAAATTCTATGTTATTGTACTAACCACAATCTCTAAACCCTGGAGCATCACTCTAGTTTTTATTTTTTAATTATTACATGTATAGCGACATTTTGAATTACTTTTTCTGCAGTAAGGAATAATGACCAGCCCAAAGGGAAGCAGAGTTGCGTTGATATTGAGAAACTCCAAAACGAGTTTGTTGTTACTACAGCTGAATATTTTCTTTCTCTGAAAAATTTCAGGTGGACATATTCAGGTAAATGGTCTCCTATTTCCTCTATGGTTTGTATTGATTTGCAGTATAGCGACAGTTGGAACTATGAATAAACAGTGCTTTTGAACTAGTTAAAAGGCTTCAGCAATTATAGTTGACAGAAAATTGTCACCTATGAAAGGATTAAATATTGACAGTCTCCTTTTATTTATGAGATAGCTTTTGTGCATCATTGATGTAGTTACTGGATGGACATGTATTCCATGGCAGACTGCTTAGGTGGCATGACTGTGTTCCATGCAATTTGCCTAAGGCATATAATTTAGAAGGGCATCAGAAACCCTACTGACTGTTTCCAAGTCGTCTAATATGATCATGTGTATAATGTTTGCATTGTTTTCTTCACTCCAGGACTTGAAAAGCCACCATCGGATTTGGTTGACCTTCTTGTCCAGGAAAACTTGTATGACATGGCATTCACTGTTGTTTTAAAATTTTGGAGAGGCTCAGCTTTGAAAAGGTAAATTTCTTGCTTGGAATTTTACTATTTTCGGAAGTCATTTTCCTTGAGATTTATGTAGGTTTAAGAATTACTGCTTTTCTCAGGGAGCTGGAAAAGATAATTGAGAATATGGCAATTAAATGTTGCCCTTCTAAAGGAACGCTGTGGACATCGTGAGTGACTGTTCCTTAGTTACTTGGTATTTCATTGGATACTTGTTGGCTTACCTGACTTATCCAAAATAATGTTAATGTATAGCTTTATTTATCTTACAGAAATGATATCAGGCCTAATCTTATGTTAACATCCACGGATGAAGAAGTTACTCATTCGCCTGATACAAGCCCTGCTGTTCAGGGCTCTAAGTTGGCTGGTGACTGGGAAATTCTTGAGGTTTATTTGGTCAGTAACTTCTGAATCCTTGATTGGCATCCAGTTTTTGTTTCAATTGGTATCTAATTATTTACTTCTCTGGGATTTGGGAGCATTGAAAAGTGTTTGCATGTCGTCATGAGCAGTATTAATCCTGAAATATGTCCTTAGCTGCTATGAATTTAAATGGTTATGAAGTAAGATGCACCAAGAATGCATCCCGAATTATAGGCATCTCTTTTCATTAACAGTATTTTGGTCACCGAAATCAGAGCAGTAAGAGCAGCATCCCCTCATTTTTCACAAATCTTATCAACGAGACCTGCTTGCATTATCATGTTATCCTTTACTGGGAGTGTAATTGTAACCCTAATTGTAACCTCATATGTGCTGAGGGCTCGACCCAGGCTTTTATTCATTAGGTTTTCCGTTATATTTTTTGTGTATTGGATGTGTATAAATGCAGAAGAGGTACATTGACATACACGCTAGACTACCAGTTACCGTTGCTTCAACCCTTCTTCAAGCAGATTCTTGTATCGAATTACCTCTCTGGCTGGTTCAAATGTTCAAGGTAATATTTTCGATATATGTTTAGGATACTCTTGAGAATGTGATATATATATAGTTCATTTCATATAGGTAGCTTTAAAATTGTAGGCATGAAACTTTGGATTTGGTTTTGCTACATCTTGATAGAACTGACTAACATGCGTGAACAAATAACAATGTTTTATTAGTAAGCCTGTCCTTCACTATTTATATATCTGAGATGCAGATTCTAGAGTAGATTTATGCGTTCATGTTTAGATCATTACACTGTCTGAGATATGTTTTGCAAAGCATGACTGCTTAATGTTGAAGAGATTGTATTTAATATCTCTATATATTATTGGTCGAATCTGCTAGGAGGTTGGTTGCTTTCATTTATAAGTCTTGTTGACAACTTTCTTGTGCCTTCAACAGGATGGTCAGAAGGAAAAAGCTTTGGGAATGGGTGGGCAAGAAGCAAGTCCTGCTTCCTTGTTTCAGTTATATGTTGATTATGGGCGTCTTACAGAGGCCACTAATTTACTATTGGAGTACATGGAATCATTTACATCATCGGTGAGTTATGATCTATAGGCTGTCAGCAGTTGTTGGATTATACGTTTTTGTCCATATTAGGATTTGTAGGTTCTCTAGAGTTTTGCAACATAAGATATAAAACCTTTAAGTTGCTAGAGTCGCACAAAACTGTAAAACAAAAAGAAACAGTTATGACTAAGCATAAGTATGCGGTTGCGGTTGACATGTTCTTGTTAATGGACTTTGATGAGCATGATTCATATCTTAGGAGTGAATAAACCTTGTGTTTGTCTCTTGTTAAAACAGAAACCAGCAGAGATATTGAAGAGGAAAAAGGCAACAGGGGTATGGTTTCCTTACACAACAGTGGAAAGACTTTGGTGGGAGCTGGAGAAAACGATGAACTCAGGACGGATGTTGGAGCAGTGCAAGAAGCTGAAGGAACAACTCCATCAGGCGTTACTTAATCACTTAAAGCTGGTATGGTACTAAATAATCAGTAGAAACGCAAAATTCGTTTGATCAGTCTTACTTATAAGCGATGTTCGTTTTTGATATGTTGCAGCTGAAGGTGGACTCAGATGATGCAGTATCCTCTGCAACTGGTTGAAGAAAGTCTTTGGAAATGGGAGGGCTCATGAGTCATGATTGAGCCGTGTGAATATATCTATCATATGAATCGTGTCAGGGTTTTGCTTTTGTTAGCCGTCTATAGTCTGAAAACAAATCTCGTATGGGTGGTGGTTGATAGAATCTTTTATTGTCGTTGGTCTATAATTTCCATTTCATTCCCAAAAGTGAATTTTATTATATGATAAACCGAAATTGAGAAGTGCATATTGTTGAGAAACTCGATAAAATTTGAAAGCTAAATATATATTAAATTATCTTTTTACATGGGCATATTCGCTATTAATTCCCCTAACCAAATCCAACCGGGCTTAGATTGGATTGTTCAGTGGTTTTTTCTTGATTTGATTAATACCAAACCAAACCTTTAAACTAAATTCAAATGTGTTTCGAGGCATTTGTGAAAAAAAAGTGGGAGTGTGTGTAGTAAGAGCAACTGAACAACAATGGAGAAATTGAAATCGCTGATTCCTGAGGATCTTCTTCAAACAGTGAAATCTAGCAGCGTCGATGATCTTCTCTTCACTTCTTCTTCTCTTCTCCGTTTACTTCTGGGTCTTCCCGAATTTCACCAAGTACGTGCCGTTACCCTAAAACCTACTCTTCTCTGTGTTGCTATCTTCAATTGGACTTCTCATTGCTCACCTTTTTTTTTTTTCTTGGTTTGGCTTTTTCAGGCGGTGAGTGAGTTAGCGAATCCTGAATTGGGTTGCTGTGGGAAGAACGAGGAGACGTCTCTAGACTTGAAACGTCGCGGAAATCTCTGCTTCCGCAGCCGTGATTTTGACGATGCTTTGCGTTTCTACTCTAAGGCTTTACGTGTGGCTCCTCCAAACGCCATTGATGGAGACAAGAGCTTACTTGCTTCTCTATTTCTGAATAGAGCTAACGTCCTTCATGTGTCTAACCTTCTCTTTCTCTCATTTCATCATTGAATCTCTAAGCTTTTTTTTCTCTTTGTAGCTTCTCATGTATGTATGTTGTTATCTTGTTTTAGAATCTGGGACTTCTCAAAGAGAGTTTGCGGGACTGTCATCGTGCTCTTCGGATTGATCCTTATTATGCAAAGGTTCCAATTTCTTTGGTTAATGAGTATTCATTTCAGCTCTCAGTTTTGCTATGTCACTACATTTTCCAGTGTTATTTTGTTTCAGGCTTGGTATAGGAGAGGCAAACTTAATACTCTTCTTGGAAACTATGGAGATGCAATTCGTGACATTACAGTTTCTATGTCTCTTGAGTCATCACTTGTGGGGAAGAAGCAGCTACAAAATGAACTTAAGGCTATTTTAGACTACCCGAATAAGCAAACATCGGAACACGATGAATATCATCCAAGCAATCATGGTGGCGTGGGTGAGAATTTTCCGCTCATCTTTAGATATTCAGAGATTCAGAGAGGAATGTTGCATTTTTTACCTGTCTCTATTATTGTTCTGTAGATCATCTGCCGTGTGTGCAAAGTGAAGTAAAGTTGCGTTGTGTATCGACAAAAGAGAAAGGAAGGGGTATGGTATCAGAATGTGATATTGAACAAGCTTCTGTCATACATGTCGAACAACCATTTAGTGTGGTATGAGCTGTGATACAATGAGAAAGCTAGTCAATTCTAAATTGTTTTAGCGTTCAATAAGTCTTCTGAAACAAATGAAGATATAAATTGTTTCATGTGTTAGCAGACACATTTTCTTATTTTTACTGAACATGTTTCAGTGGTGATGCCACTTCATATAGGTCATATCAAAAAGTTGTCGGGAAACACATTGCCACTTTTGCCTGAATGAGTTGCCTGCTGATGCTGTTCCATGTCATTCATGCTCAATACCTGTGTATTGCTCAGAGTCCTGCCAAATTCAGTCAGGCGGAATACTGTTAAAAAATGAGATGGACAAGCATCAGATTTCTCAGAATCTACCTGATGACATTGTGCAGCATATTAGAGGCGTTACATCAGCTGATACACATTATTCTGGAACTGAGTGCATTCAAGAACACCAGCATGAGTGTCGTGGAGCCAATTGGCCTGCTGTACTGCCATCTGATGCTGTTTTAGCTGGTCGAGTTATAATGAAGTTAGTAAATCAAGGGAAAACAGCTATGGATCTTTCTAACCTTCAGGAGATATTAGTATGTTCTTTTACTGTAAATTTTTTCCCATCATTTTACAACATTCACAGAAATCTAATAAGGAGTGTCTACCCTATGTCTTCTTTACAGGAACTTTCTCATAGCTACTCTAAGATGAATCCAGAGAGCAAGTTGGAGTTACATCTACTTTCCATAGTATTGGTTTGGTGCCTTAGTAAATCTTGCTGCCCTGAGCTTTCAGTCTGTGAAGCTTCTGTGACACAGGTTGTCCTCTACATCTCCCTCTCTACCCTAGCAAATTTCTCTTTGAAGTCAATTTTGCTCTCTAGAAATTGTGCAGGCTCTGATATATTGACGTTATGATGCTAACGACTTAGGCTTACAATTGTTACTTTCTTCCAGTAAAGATTCAGGATGTATTGCTTCTGTGATTTTTTTGTCCATTGGAATTTAGTTTACCACCTATTGTCGAGATATAAAGATATTATTTCAAATTGGTGTTTGATTTTCTTAGATTAAATCTATCCTCATTGCCAAATAGTTGACCGCCTGCAACAATATGAATATAGTTCACTCGATGAGCTCCTGATATCATGAATTTATGGAGAAGTTAGCTGTGTATATGATGCGTGTGCAACATTATGTGTTGGCACTACCATTTTGTGTTTTTTTCAAAATTTACTTATTGAGGTGTTGACCGCTGTCTGGATTTTTCCTCTCTGTGCAGACTATTATACTGCTGTCACAAATCAAGGTGAACTCTATGGCAGTTGTCCGTATGAAATCCAGCGGCGATTTTTTCAAGTGCAACCCATCTGGAAACGTCTCAGCAAAAGAGCCGATTCAGAGTTTAGAGCAGGTTTGTCTTGGCAGAGGTACTGCTTATTAAAATGTTATTTTATGCCTCTTCTCACTTAGAAAACTCATTTAGAGCTAGGTATTACCACCTACAAAGTTGCAATCTATATGTAACCTGGTTTTCTATGTTTCCTTTATATTTTGAACTGCTCTTCTATGAAAATTTTTGAGCTTCCACCGTTGGAGGTTATGACATACATTGGTCCTTTCTCAAGATCTCTCTTTCTTAAGTCTATTATTGCTGTTTTATCCACAGATCAGAGTTGGTCAGGCTCTTTATAAAACTGGTAGTTTGTTCAATCATTCCTGCCAGCCAAACATCCATTTGTATTTCCTTTCACGTGGACTTGTCATGCGAACAACAGAGTTTGTTCCTGTGGGTTTTCCCCTTGAGCTGTCATATGGTCCTGAGGTATTCATTTTGGTCATCTCGTCTCTTATTTGTCACTCCTGTTCTGTATTACATATCTGATGTATCGTTTGATGTCCATACGTTTTAAATGTTATATATATTACTATTCACAGGTTGGAAAATGGGATTGCAAAGATCGCATTAGATTTCTTGAAGAGGAGTACTTTTTCCATTGTCAATGTCGTGGCTGTTCTGAAGTTAACTTATCTGACCTTGTTATCAATGGGTATTGCTGTGTCAAGAAAAACTGTACTGGTATAGTTTTAGATAGTTATGTGGCTACATGTGAATCCGAGAAGCTAAATCGTCTTTTGACTACTCCAGAAAGCTTGGATCATCATTTTCAGGTAATCTGATATATTTTAAGCCAATTTATTAGGGTTTAGCGCCTCCGTGCAGTTCATTTTAAGAAAATTCCATGCTGATAATGATGATCATTAGTCATTCTTAAACTGCCAATTTAGGCGATATTAATTTCTTACTAGAAGCAGAAATTTATTTTTCGCTGTTCAATTCCTTTTGGAATGAAGCAACGAAACGTTTTCATAGTCTTATGTCCATCTTATCTTTAAACTGTTATCTATTTAAGAATTTAGGCAGTGTTTTTTAACGGAGATGTCGCCATTATAGTTTAGCTGTGTTGCTTTCGAAGGTGAGGGAGAAAGTGTGTGCTGATGTTGGGGAAGTGGCTTCAAGTTTGCTCACTAAACCTAGAGGTTCCCTTCACATAGAACCTGAGATATGTTTGAAATGTGGTTCCCGGTGCAACGTGGAAAATTCTCATGCAGAGGTGAACAAAGCTTGGAATCACTTAAGAAGGTACCTGTTTTTTTAACTTGAAGCTTCAAGTTAATAATTAATGTGAAGTTTCTCTTTGACACCTGGATCTGACGAGTGTGTCAGGGTGGGCGAGTTGATGGTTTCGGGACAGGCCAATGTTTCTGTAATATCAGATTGTTTAAGGTCCATTGCCGTGCTAAGAACTTTCCTTCACATGTATAACAAAGACATTGCTGATGTGAGTCAAGTTCCTCTTTTTATTCTATTGAATCTTAAAGCCTTGTTACTCTATATTGTCTAGAGAAAACTGACGTGACTCACTCACGTGTCAAGATTTTGTTTATACAGGCGGAGGATAAGGTTGCTCAGGCATGCTATTTAGCTGGAGAACTAGTGGATGCAAGAAAACACTGTGAAGCGTCCATTATGGTAAAAAAAAAAACCTCTAATATAATCGTACTGCTTCGGTTTATACCACAAAGTGATTCAATGATTGGCAATGATGAGATTTGAGACATTGGGTTTGGTGGCAGATTCTGAAGAGATTGTATGAGGATGAACACGTAGTGATTGGAAATGAAATGGTGAAGCTTGCGTCGATCCAGCTTGCATCAGGTGATTCAAATGAAGCTTGGGACACTACAAAGAGACTGTCCCATATATTCTCAAAGTATTACGGATCACATGCTGAGACTATCTTCTCTTATCTCCCATCTCTTATGCAAGAAGCTGCCAAATCTGTCAACTTGTCATCGTAACCCAAAAAAGTTTGTTGCTGTAATAACTTAGTTACTTACCCGTCCAAATACACGGATTGTCGTAGCAAATAGTTTTCATTTGTGCGAGATGTACGAGTTATATTCCCTATTATAGAAATTTAGATTTGTAACATTTAGGCAGGTAGAAAAAAAATGTCCGGAATCGACAAAAAAAATGATATTGAACCGAATTGGAATCAACAAAATACCCGAATGGATCTAATACTCATCTGGAACCATACCTGAACCAACTCGAGATTAGTATTCGAAATATCCGAAAAACTATTCTATATCTAAAAATATTAATTATATTTATATTTGATGTAAAAATTACCCAAAATTACAATTTTAAATCCAAAGATATCAGTTTGTTTTTAAACTGAAATAACCTAAATACCTAAAATAACCGAAATATTATTGGATGGAGAATTTAGAAAGATTTGAGTTTTAATGAGTTTCGAGATGATTTGATTGAATTTTGGTGAATTGAAAATTTTGTTATTAAATTCCCTGAAATTTCACTTAAAACCATGAAATTTTGATATTTGTATTTTTTAACTAAGAAATCCTCTGAAATCTCACTTGAAACTTTTAAATCAAATTCTTAAAATGTTTTCAATAATATTGACTTTGACTGTACATTTTAAAATCATTAATCTAATATCACTGATTTTTAAAAGATATTTTAAAATTCGTATTTCAATAACACATGATTTGTCATTTTAACTCAAATCTCTTCAAATGCTCAGTTCAATATATTCCCTAAAATTTATTCTTAGATTTGTGAAAAATAGATCCAAATCAAACTCGAACTAAAATTCTAAAATATCCGGATAGAACATATGCTCCTAAACTCAAAAGGACCAAACCCAATCCGAACCCAATTTAACATTTTTAACCGGCTATTCCACCGTCTTGATGGGTTGACTTTTTCCTTACCAAACGTCGTCGTTTAATAGCTTAGGGTTTTGCTTTACCACGACGTCGTTTTGGACACAAATTGCTTTCTCCCACCAAATTGATTTCTAGCTTTAAGGTTTTACCCCTTGTGAAGGTTTATCTCTCTCTCTCTCCCCCGCCTGAGTAGACTAACAGATTTTGTGTTCGAGCCAATCCGATTTGTAAAACAATGGGAGACGATTGCAATCTAGAAATAATGCCACCGAGAAAGAAGAAGAAGGGATCCAATAAGGTAAAACCCCTAAAATCAAAAACCCTTCTCCAATCAAAATTTTGGGGATTTCAAACGCTGACGAGATTTTGGAAATCGTTTTTTCACTGAGAACAGATGTGTGATGAGCTGAAAGTATCCAGAAAATCTCGAAAACAGAAACTTAATTCAAATAAAAACACAGTTTCGAGCAATTCTCAGAAACGGAAGCTGAAGAAATTGGAGGAAGATAAGGAGAAACAGATCCTCTTTGCTAAAACCGACGACCGGTTAAAGTATCTCAACTCTTCAATTCTCAAAATATTTGATTTTGTTTTTTTTTGTTTTTTGTTTTTAGGTTTGTTTATATGAATTTGGTATTGAATTTTGCAGTGAGTATAAATTATCTGAGGATGTATTATCGCTTTTACAATCTTCAAAAGCTATAGGAAGAAAAGTAAGCAAATTTTCTAATCTTTTTTTTTTGTTTTCTGAAAATATATATACTAATGATGTTTTGATTCTTCCTTTGGTGGTTAAATCTGTAATTTTCAGTCAGCGACTAAGATGGAAGAACGTAGGAGAACAATGCAGCTTTTTAAAGCAGGTGTTGTGACTGAGCATTCTGATGAATCAGTTGAGGAAAATGATGACTATGATTCTTGTATGGAAGAAGAAGAACCTACAACA
This sequence comes from Cardamine resedifolia, assembly GCA_014578085.1. Lineage (NCBI taxonomy): Eukaryota > Viridiplantae > Streptophyta > Magnoliopsida > Brassicales > Brassicaceae > Cardamine > Cardamine resedifolia. Next base: position 6,097 of record VBRH01000354.1, on the reverse strand, counting down.
ACGCCAGAACAAGCTGAAATCGAAATCCCGACTCTTCTAATTAATTCTGAGCTACTGGTTAAGGCCCATGAAGTCGGTTCTGATCTGATAATTCCTGCTGAAGAAACTGTGGTAGATGACACTGTGGATATGATCCTACAAAGAACTCGTCGTGATGATGATGATGAAGAAGGCTTTCAAAGAATGGTTTGTTCAACTCCGAAAGTTTGATGTTTTTTTTTTCCAATTCAACTGTGTTTGATGTTCTTATATATTTTGGTTTGGTTTGGTTTTAATGGGTTTGATATGTAACAGGATGAGACTATTGAGACTGTACAAGGACCTCGTGTGCCCGCGTTTGTAGTTCATGTTTCAAGACCAGCTGAAGTTGAAGAGACGAGGAAGGATCTTCCGATTGTAATGATGGAGCAGGAGATAATGGAAGCTATTAATCATCACCCAGCGGTTATTATTTCAGGACAAACCGGGTGTGGTAAAACCACTCAAGTTCCTCAGGTCAGTTTACTGCATTTGTAAACGTTTTCTGATAGCTGAGTTTTGGTCTAATCCAGTTCCTGTTTCTTAATATTTCAGTTCCTTTATGAGGCTGGTTTCGGTTCAAAGCAATTCAGTTCTCGAAGTGGGATTATTGGGATTACCCAACCACGCCGTGTCGCTGTCCTTGCCACTGCGAAGAGAGTGGCATTTGAGCTTGGTGTTCGTCTAGGTAAAGAAGTCGGGTTTCAAGTTAGGTACGACAAAAAGATTGGCGAGAACTCCTCTATCAAGTTTATGACCGATGGGATTTTACTCCGTGAGATTCAGGTAATAGACGGGTTTTTTCCTAGTTTGTTTTGTAGGTTCTTTTCCATTTTAATCATTGATATTTGATTTTATAAGTTCTTCTGCTGCAGACTGATTTCTTATTGAGGCGTTACTCTGTGATAATTCTTGATGAAGCCCATGAGAGAAGCTTGAACACAGACATTCTAATTGGGATGCTCACTCGAGTCATCAAAATCCGAAAGGAATACTACGAGGAGCAACATAAGAGTCTACAATCTGGAGGCACAGTAACCTCAGAAAACCAAATCATGCCCCTTAAACTTATATTGATGAGTGCAACTTTGCGAGTGGAAGATTTTGTATCAGGGAAAAGGTTATTCCCTAATGTACCTCCGCTTATAGAGGTTCCCACTCGACAGTATCCAGTAACTATACACTTCTCCAAGAAGACTGATATTGTTGATTATATCGGTCAAGCTTATAAGAAAGTGATGTCCATTCACAAAAAGTTACCACAAGGAGGAATACTTGTTTTTGTGACTGGGCAGAGAGAAGTTGACTATTTGTGCGAGAAGTTACGTAAGTCTTCTAGGGAACTTGTTGTTCAAGCTGCTAAAAGAGATGCTTTTGTGAAGAAGAAATGTGATGATGGCTCATTTGGTGGTGTTGACATGAAGGAGATTGCTGAAGCATTTGAGGATGGCTCCAACAATCAAAATAACAGGTTTAGCTCTCATGGAGAAGATCCTTCTGAAACTGGTGATGATTTTGATGATGATGATTTTGATGAAGACGACATGGATGAGTCTGATGAAGACAACGACTGGGAAACTGTTGATGACGGCTTTGCAAGTTCATTTGTAGAGGAAGGGAAGCTTGATGCTCTTCGAGCAGCGTTTAATGCTTTGAAAGACAAAAACGGATCCAAATCTGCTGAGCCTACAGAGTCCATTGCAGAAGAGAATCAAGAAGCTGAGCAGGAAAAAACCACATCTTTTCCTGGAAAATTACGTGTTCTTCCACTTTATGCAATGCTATCTCCAGCTGCACAGCTCCGAGTGTTTGAGGAAGTTGAGGAAGGAGAAAGACTTGTGGTTGTGGCGACTAATGTAGCAGAAACTTCTCTGACCATTCCGGGTATAAAGTATGTGGTTGATACAGGTCGGGTTAAAGTGAAGAATTATGATTCTAAGACTGGTATGGAAACTTATGAGGTAGATTGGATTAGTCAAGCTTCGGCTAGTCAACGAGCTGGAAGAGCTGGACGAACTGGACCTGGTCACTGTTATCGTCTATATTCATCTGCGGTGTTTAGCAATGTGTTTGAGGAATCTTCGCCTCCTGAAATCATGAAAGTTCCTGTTGATGGAGTCGTTCTTCTTATGAAATCGATGAACATTCCGAAGGTAAGACCTTCGTAGCCACCATTGTCAATGAACTAGATCTCTTTCTTCCATCTGTCTTGATAAATATTTGCCTTTTTATATTGCGTACAGGTTGAGAATTTCCCGTTTCCAACTCCGCCTGAGCCATCAGCTATTAGAGAAGCAGAACGATGCTTAAAAGCTTTAGAGGCTCTTGACAGCAACGGAAGGTTAATGCCATTAGGAAAAACTATGTCTCACTATCCCATGAGTCCACGTCACTCAAGAATGCTACTCACAGTCATCCAAATGCTAAAAGAGGCCCGCAATTACTCCCGGGTGAATCTTGTTCTTGGATATGCGGTTGCAGCGGTAGCAGCGTTGAGCTTACCAAACCCTTTGATAATGCAGTTTGAAGGAGACAAGAAAAACGAGTCCGAAGATGCAATCAAAACTGACAAGCAAGAAGATAAACAACGGAGAAAGGAGCGGAAAGAGAAGATCAAAGCCGCTCGGGACAAATTTTCTAACCCAAGTAGCGATGCTTTGACTGTAGCTTATGCGTTGCATTCCTTTGAGGTCTCACAGAATGGCACGGCCTTCTGCGAGGCGAATGGGTTACATTTGAAGACCATGGATGAGATGTCTAAACTCAAAGATCAGCTTTTGCGGCTCGTATTCAACTGTTGTAAGCCTTCCGAAACCGAAGACGGTTTCTCATGGACTCATGGGACTATACAAGACGTAGAGAATTCATGGAGAAACACCGCATCGTCTTCCTCAAGAACCCCACTTTTACAGAACGAAGAAGAGCTGCTAGGAGAAGCCATATGTGCAGGATGGGCAGATCGTGTAGCCAGAAAGACCAAAGCGACAGAATACCAAGCCTGTGCGGTTCAAGAACCCGTATTCTTACACCGTTGGTCATCTCTCATAAACTCAGCTCCAGAGTTATTAGTCTACAGCGAGCTCTTACTCACCAACAGACCATACATGCACGGAGCAACACGAGTAAAGCCAGAATGGCTGGTGAAGCACGCAAAGTCTCTCTGCGTGTTCTCTGCACCGCTCAGGGACCCGAAACCATATTACTCGAGTGAGGAGGATAGAGTAGCGTGCTGGGTCATTCCAAGTTTCGGTCCCCATAACTGGGAGCTTCCAGCTCACAGTGTAGCAATAACAGAAGATAGAGACCGAGCAGCGGCTTTCGGATGCGCTTTGCTTCAAGGAGAGGTATTGCCTTGTTTGAAAAGCGTTAGGACGTTAATGGCTGGGAAACCTGAAACGTTGTTGGAAAGAGAAGCTTGGGGTTTAGAAAGAGTTGGGAGTTTGGTGAATGCTTTGAATGAGAAGAAGATTGATAGTTTGAAGAGTTTGCGAAAGAGTTGGGAACAGAATCCAAATGTGCTTTACTCTGAGATTAAAGTTTGGTTTCAGAAAAAGTTTCGTAATCGTGTCAAAGAGCTTTGGCAGACAATGCTACAAGAAGCTCACGTTGAAAGAAGTCAGAGGAGATGAGTGTTTTAATTCTTTTTTCTTTTCTAAAAAAATGGAATTTGTGTATTCCATTAAAATTTTGTAAGAAAATTAATGTACCAATAAAAAATTTAATAGTTTTCAGACTTGAAATTATCATGATTATTGTGATAAAATTAAAATAATTGGGACGACACTATCAGGTCCGGCACTGTTATGCGGCGGATGGTGATGGTGGTAACGAGTTTGTGAATTACACTGTGGCTGATTTGTGATTGAGTTGAGTAAATGAAAGCATAGAGCTTTGATCTGCAGAAATCTATATCGAAGTAGTGATCGTTGTTAGTTAATGGAAGTGGCTCTGTTTTCGTCTGAACCGGAACGAGACTATCAGCTCCGGCATTGTTATGTAGGAGCAAAATATGCACACCACGAAAATTGTGATTGAAAATCAAGAAACATAAACGTTAAGGAAAGAAAAAACAAATGGAGGCGAGAGACTAATTTCTTTCCTTAACTCTTTGAATCCCCCGCAGTGTGACGGGAATCATGGATTCAAGAGTCCCAGGATACAACCATTAAAAACCGGTTTCGCAAACACTCGAACACACGGTTCTAAACGAACTAAAAAATCTACGATACTCTCGAATCAACAAGACTTACTCTTGTGAGAGATTGAAGGAAAACTTTCACAAGTTGTGTGTTTGATGTCTCCTCAAAGACTAATGAAAAATGTTTGATTTTGGTGTTCTTCACTCAAAAACCCAAAACTCTCTCTCTCTCTTTTCACTTGATCGGTTGGTTTTCTTTTCCCACAATCATAAGTGTTCTCTCTTTTTTGTCAAAGAGGAGCTGATCATTTTTTCAGAGTGGGAGAGTCACATCATAAGCAAGGAGAGTGATAGGTGAAGACTTTTGAGTCATCTA
>VBRH01000352.1:9835-42373 GCA_014578085.1 Cardamine resedifolia | reverse complement strand
TTTTTTTTTTTTTTTTTGGGTTAGATTGCAGTCGATATTAAACAAAATAGTTCGTTTCAAACAACGGTAGAGGTTTCTTTGACAATGACCGTCCAAATTCAAGAAGGAGAGATACACGAACTGAGATTTATATTTTCTTTTTCCAGTTTCCATTTGATTGATGGAAGAAAGAAAGTCTACTCTCAAGTCTCAATTCTCATCCTTGCTTGCATTAGACATTGAGAAATCAAAATTTATTTTTTAAATATTATCACCAAATTATTAGGTGGAAGAATATCCTAATAAGTTGTGGAAGTGTAATGCTCTCTTTTCAAATTAAATAATTTAGTTACATAGAAAATTATAGTCATTGTATAGAAATAATAGTAGCTTATCAAATTGACAATCTTGATATCGATATATAACATAACTATTCTAGACCAAATATAAAGACAGTTTATATATCTAACTTTTTTCTACATATACTTTTGGCATCTTATCAGTTCATTACAAGTTTTAATATTTACAAGTTCAACATAAAGTTAATTGTTGAAAGTTTATGTAGTTGACTTTACTCCTAAGAATAATTTATGTTAATGCAACGATTTTCGTATTGTCAACTCTGAAACTTGTACATTTTGTTTCTCATGTTTATATAGCTAGTAGTAATAGATAATATATTTCATAAGAACAAAATGTCGTTTCCTTCAATTACACATTTTCTATAAATATTTTGCAATACTATCGTTCATTTGGAAAATTAAGTGGTTGATTATTAACAAACTATTCAAAATTTTAACAAAAAATATTCAAAATATTTCATATATTTTTATCTATTAATCTTTCAAAAATATTACGAAAACTAAAAGTAATAAAGTTGATAACCATATATGTGGATAGATGATTAAATGCCTAACATAAAAAACTATCAAAACATTATTTGATATGAATTTTATTCTTAAAACATTACCGAAACCTTTATCAAAAAAAAAAAATTAGTTGATATGAAATAAAATAAAATGAAGTTTAAAAACATTAGTTTGTGTAAACGAAGGTAACTAAACACATAAATGTTGGAGTTCCTGTTAAGAACATCATTAACCCATGTTACTAATTATCATTATTTTCTGAATAAATTTCTTCAAACCTCAAAATCAAACCAAGAAAAAAAAAGGAGATTTATTCGATACTTTTATTTTCTCACACTAAAGACATCCACACGGAAGGAGAACTTCTTTAAAGACATTGACTTTTTAATTATCATTAATCTTTTTTTTTTATTAATCCTTTTTTTTTTATTAATCCTTGGCTATAGTTCTTTCACGTAGTGATGTTTTCTTTTATAATCGCAATCTTTGGTATTTCCAATCTAATAATCATACAGTATTGTTTTCTGAAATTAATGATCTAATAATTAATTATGTTTCTTCCAATTTTCAATACTCATTTAAAGGAACAGTAATTGCCTTTATTTATATTTCTCATATTTACAGAATTCACCTCATCAAATTCAAAATATGAACATTTTTAAAGATCAAAACTCATTATTATCTTCAGTTTTATTTTGCTTTATCCAAAAATGTAAAATACATTTCGTTAATTATTTAATTTATGTGGAACATGCGGATTGAGGTGTAAAGGAAGAAATGACAAAGACGTATACCAGTATTATACTTATCTCTAGTTAAGTGTTATTTTGTTCAGAAGAATGTGAAAAACATATTTTAAGACTTCGATTTACTTTATTAAGAACAAACAAAGATAATTATCATATTTATTTAAGTACTTCTCTGTCTTCATAATAATAATAATAGTAATATATTAGTTCATCGATCTTTCTTTCTCTGGCTTTGTTGCGTAGTACATTAATTATTTGACCAACATTTGCAATTAATAAATGACAGTAATTAAAGCCCATCTTTCTCCTCTTGTGAGTTTGTGCAAACGCAGAATGTCCCATGTGCTTAATCACGCAGAATTTCATATTAAAACTAATCCAATTTAAATATACTTACATAAATATTCTACCTCGTGCATTGGTTTCCTCACAAAAACGAAATCGAGTTTAATTGGACTAACTCTAACTCGACTTGTTTCATATCTCAAATTTACAATTGAACTGAAGTTAATTTCTCTTTCAAAACTCAAAAGTGTATATTTTCCTAGCATATCCTAAAAATAAACGATAGATTGTTTTGATCAGAAAATATAACAATAAAAACTTAATCATGGGTTGTTGAGTTGTAATTATCTTCACTACTCTCTTAATCGCAGTAGAGATTGTGTTACTAAATTTTAAAGAACCGTGAAATTTTGAGGCTTCTAATGTTGGCATGTACTTTTGAGTAATATAAACCTAGCTATAAACACTATCGATTAACCTAAAATAAACTTATATCATGTCGAGATCTATAACTCGTAGAAAGTGGACACGCGCTAAACACAAGACGTGTCCCTTAGATTGTTGGGTTTTATCTTATAAAGTACAATATGTATACGTGTATTATATGCGTATATGTGCAATACACACATGCACATACGTAGCATACATGAACGTAGATGTACATATATATGTTTGTTTAATTGTTACACAACTTGAGAGAATAGCGACTTGGGAATATTATTCAATGAACTTGGTTCCAAACTTCCAATGCATATATATATATATATATATATATATATATATGCAATAGTGGCTGATATATACGTGTGCATAACATGCGAAGATACATGCACATATATAAGTACATATGCTTTCAAGAATGAAGAATTTCGTTATCTATAATTGTTTTTGTTATTATTAAAACTTGTTTATGTTGTAGCAATGGAAAGGAAAACAATTTTTCTGACTACGAAATATCAAGCTAGAGACCCTAGCTAAATGTAGTAATGGATCCAAAAGTGTCAAACATCCAAATACAAAAATAAAGTTTGTTGATATTCTGATTTAATTATTTATCCAGAACATTGAATGTGGTGATTTTGACAAAATATGAAGAATATCTAATTTTAAAAAGAAAAACAAAGTTCCAAGTCGTGCTTAAATAATAAATAGCTCAAAAAGATAAGTTATCATATTAATACAGATTTTAATCTAAAAACTTAATACCATATTTTGTTATTATTAATCTCAAATACGAGTATCGTCTTTGGGATAGGATGTTTGTGATCTTGGGGACAAGGCAAAAACAGTAGAATTTCGAGAGAGCACTATGATGGGTTTAGCACATTGATGAATACACCTAATCGAGTTGTTATAATCTTTGATATTTATCATCGTGAAAAGATTATAAAAAAATGAAAATGTTTTATTTTATTTCCCATAATTGGAATTCTAATATCAAATCATAATTCAGTGAAATTTTTAAGTATTACTTTTTCAATTTGCTATTAAAGCAGATTGACCATACTGATTGAAAGTCGGCATTTAAATTTTTTGGTAAAGTTTTCAAAATGATTTTGATGGTTTTGTTAATGAAAAATGTTCTACATCCATAATTGAAGAAATTATGAAATAATATATAAAGGATAAGGGCCAATCCAGTTATTATCAAATGGTTTTGAATTGGAAGTTAATGATAAACCTAAATTGAATATCAGAGTCACCCGATTGTTGGGCCACTATATAGATATTGTTCCCACAAATACCCACGTTTTAGATGTTCATGTCCGATCATGCATGAGAGATGATGTTAATGAAAGAATATCGCATCGATAGTTGAAGAAATTATGAAGTAATATATAAAGAGTAAGGACAAATCCTCTCATTGTCAATTAGTTTTGAGTTTGAATTCCATAAATCCAAATTTAACAGATTTAAAGTCTCGCGCAAACAAATATTGTATGTTGATGGTTAATTTGCTGGATAGAGCTTTGTTTTAAAGGGATATATTCAGTAAGCGTGTAAGGTAAGTGGTAATGTGTTGAGAAATGCATGATAAAGTTGTAGAAATCTAACTTAGATCTCATGCATTTCAACAAACAAAAAGAATAATGTCAAAATAAATTGTGAGACCGCTAGTTATAATGGGAAATGAGTATGGTTAGTTAATTGTGTGAGAAATGTTGCGGTTGGATTGACGAATATATTGTTATGTTGATGTCGCACCATCTTCCGTTGTGACTGAGCGATAATGCTGGAAATTTTTTTTGGAAAAAATGGAAAAAATTGATGTTACGAGGCTTCGAGTTAAACCTCGACATACACAAAGAATTGAAAAAGTGCCAACTGGGCTAGTTGGAAAAAAAAACACTATGAAACTCTTTTTTTTTTTTTTTAACATCTTCCTAAAAAAAACCGTCTTCCTCTATTGATGGATATATATGTTTTCTTTTCTTACATATGGATATTATCAAATTTTTGTTTTTCTTTTCTTTTCTTTTCTCCTTATATTCTAGGCCATTTAAATTCTAAGACTAATTAGTGTTAAATTTTATATTTATAATACATCGTGTTTTTTTTTGTCAAACAGTTTTCGAGTGATATATACCACCTTTTTTAGGCTTCTAGCTAGATGTTGTACTTAGAGTTTGAATTTTCGAACCGTTTTTATTTAAATTTTCGTTGAAAAAAAAAATCAAAACAAAAGTTTTTGGATGACAATAGAAAAACCAAAATTTAAATGTATTTAATAACAAAAAATTCATTCGAATTTATAATATGTATATTAAGCTGTAAAAAGGAATGATTAAGATTTGGAGTAAAGAGAAACTAAAGTTTAGACGTAAACGAAATTAGAGAGGCGAAGATAATTATGGATTCATCATCATCAAATAATTATATGGGTTGCTAACCGCAAAAAAAAGTGTTTATCTTTTAAATGAAACCATAACAAAAAAAAATTATAAAAAAATTTAACGTCTAAACAAATATTATTTATTACACCCTAATTTAAAAATAATATTATCTACAACAATTCCTCTTTATTAAACCAAACCTCAACATTTTCAACCTCCTCTCAAACAAAACAAAAAAGTGAGGAAGCAGAGAAGCCATCATCATGATGAACTCTTCGCTTCTAACTCCTTCTTCTTCATCTTCTTCCCATATTCAAACTCCGGCGACGACTTTCGACCACGAAGACTTCCTCGATCAAATCTTTTCCTCCGCTCCATGGCCCTCCGTCGTCGACGATGCTCATCCTCCTCCCTCCGATGGTTTCCACGGCCACGACGTCGACTCAAGGAATCAACAGATCATGATGATGATGCCTTTGAATGATGGCTCCTCCGTCCACGCTCTTTATAATGGCTTCTCCGCCGCCGGATCTCTTCCTAATTTCCATATCCCTCAGGCATAATCTCTCTCTATATAATATACATATATATATATATATAAATGTTTAGAAACGAAACTTATGATTAAAATTAGGGATTGGGAGGTGGGTTGATGAACCAACAAGGACAAACGCAAACGCAATCACAAACGCAGGCAAGCGCGTCTACAGCTACTGGCGGTGCGGCGGCGGCGGCTCCGCCGCAGAGTAGGACTAAAGTCCGAGCTAGGAGAGGTCAAGCAACTGATCCTCATAGTATCGCCGAACGGGTTCGATATTTTCATTTTATTTTATTTTCATTTTATTTGATTTTGTTCGATGCATTAATTAGTAGTATCGGTTACCTAGAAAGGTGTTGAAATTGAAAAAAAAAAAAAATTTGGGAAGAAAAGTTTAAAACTTTTTTTGAGTATTTTCTGAAAAGTTGTAAAAACATGTTTTCTTGGGCAGTTACGAAGAGAGAGAATTGCGGAAAGAATGAAAGCTCTTCAGGAACTCGTTCCTAACGGCAATAAGGTATTTTTATTTAATTCATTTTCAGTTTATTTTCCAAACTTGAATTTTTTTTTTTTATAACCTCGGGATGAAACCTTAATTTATGTGAGAGACAGCTTCTAGTCAATTCCCTTTATAAATAACCCTCATACCAAAAAGATTGAAGTAGAGACACAATAAAATTTTAAACCACTAGACTACCACAACCTTTGTACATACTTCAAATATTAATAGAATCATTCAAAAAACCTCATTTTCACTCTGAATTTGTATCATCCATAATTGCCTATCATTTGTGTTGATTATAATTTATAATATCATAACTCTATATATTGTCCCCTTTATAGTTTTAGACCTAAAATTAAATATAGTCAAAAATAAATAATGAAATAAGTGTGGAAATGATCAGGAACTGGAGCTGCGGGATCATAATTTTTTTATTTTTATTTTTGGACACATGATCATAGTTTTAGCATGTCAGTTAAGAACTGTTTATTATTTTCAGGAGGTAATATTTACTGATCAAAAACTCAGAGTTGATAAGTAAATTCTTTTTTTTTACTCATGTAATTGGTGGTTATTTAGTCTCTAATTCTCTATCTACATATTATAAGAGTAGTATATATCAATCAAATGAATCATTTGAAATGATTAAACACAGATTAGCTAATTAATTAGGCTACACTATTAAAGTTAACTAATGCAGTAATAAATGGGTTAGGATCTCAGCTCTGACAGATTTTTTTTGTATATTTATTTAAATAACAATTGACAGACAGACAAGGCATCGATGCTCGATGAGATTATAGATTATGTCAAGTTTTTACAACTCCAAGTCAAGGTGACTCTATCTCTCTCTTCAGTTTTTCTTACAATTATTTGTTCTTTTGGCTTCATAGTTATTTCAAGTGGTAACTTTTTTACAAACTACATTATGTTTTTAATTTATTCACTTTAATATTAATGGAAGATTCTTTCTTTGCCTTATTGACATATCATCAGACAAAAAGAAAAGCTGACATATTAGTACAATATTTACATACCAATTAATCAAATATGGGCCTCTGCAACTAAAATTCCTTATGCTCCCTCCCCAATTTTTATACAATTAATAATATTTCTGGATTGTTATGACATATCACATATAGTCACATTACATAATGAATATTTAAATTAAATAGTAGTGGACCGGTGTACTTAATGATTCTGTTTTGAATTTAATTATGCGTTTTAGGTATTGAGCATGAGCAGATTGGGAGGTGCTGCTTCCGTTTCTTCTCAAATCTCTGAGGTAATTAATTTTACTATGTATCTCTAGTCTACTTTTTTTTCTTTCTTTTTTATGTAAATTCCAATAATTAATATCAAAGTTAATGGATGCATTTTAATGTTAGTTAGCTATATCCTCGTTACAAGCTCTCTTCTTCTTCTTTTTCTGTGTCAAAACTAGATAAATTGTGCAAGACCTTGAAAACAAAATAGATATAGGACTACATAAAAAATGTTTCTAGAAACAGAAAATAATAAGACAAATTCTAAAATTCTAATAATAGAGAAAAAAGAGAGAGCACGCGTGCCGACTATTATCACTTAGGGTTTCGCTTTCTTGTCTTTTCTTTTAATTTTTATTGTTTTTCTCTTTCTTTTTGCTCAGGCAGGTGGGTCCCATGGGAACGCATCCTCCGCCGTCGCCGGCAGTAACCAGACGGCCGGAAACTCCAACGATACCTTGACGATGACGGAGCATCAAGTGGCGAAGCTAATGGAGGAAGACATGGGCTCGGCCATGCAATACCTTCAAGGGAAAGGTCTCTGTCTCATGCCAATCTCTTTAGCTACCGCTATCTCAACCGCCACGTGTCATTCCCGTAACACTTTGATCTCTGGAGCTGCCGACGTCGGAGGTCCTTCCTCTCCCAATCTTTCCGGCATGACCATACAGTCGACGAATACAACTATAATGGGTAACGGTAACGGGAAGTTAAATGGTAACGGTAACGGCGTGACCGAGGGGTCGTTATCTATCGCCGTTAAAGAGGCTGTAACCGTTTTGAAGCCGTGATAACGGCCGTTTACTTTTGGGGTTAGGCAGAGAGATACCAAAAACTAAACAGAGAAAGTGGGGTGAAGTGGGAGATAAAGTCAAATGCTACGAAGAATGAGGTTTAGTTGTTTGATTTGTTCTCTAAACGATGCCGTATTTTTCGTATTGTTTTGGTTTTTTACTTACTCCTACAAAACCACTCAAATGGACATTTATTTTCTTTTTCTAAATATGTTTGCAATGTTTTGTTTTATTAATAAAGTTGGTTTCTATTATCCAAATACCATTGGCTAGGAGAAGAAATATATATATATATATATATATATATTACATAGGTTTTCACTTAGGTTCAGTGACACTGCATAACATTATATTGTAGTATATAAGATAGAGTTAATATTGGCTCTAAAATCTCTAAAATATTGAATCCAACTCGCTCACGAACAAAATAGAGGTAATATGTTCTTAATTTATGTTTTTTCTATTGTTTTAGTGTGAACTATTTATAACGATTTAATATACTAAGTTTTTATCTTTTATAAAAATTTACAAAAATGATGCACATGTTGTTTTTGGATCATCTCAAGACTCTCAAACCGATTAAATGCATGAATCACAATATTTTTTTTTTCATTAGACGTTGAATTTGATTTAGCATTCTAGAATGATTATTTAGGTTTTTTTTTAGTATTTCACTTTAAAATTAATTTATTAAATTATAAATTTGATTATTTTATTACTGATTTATTATAATTATTTAGTATTAATTCGCGAGCTGACTAGTTTAGCTCGTGAGTATAATAATATGAATTGAACTAATATAGCTCATATAATAAATGAACGAGTTCGAACTAGCTTATGGAATACGCGAGTTACATGAGCCGAGCAGAACGAGCTAACACATTTTGATAGCCCTAGGGCCAACCTAGATACCATCGAAATTGTTAAATCCTTCGTGTCCAATTTCTTCTCCCAGATACGACCAATGTCTTCTTTAATCCGAGTTTAATCTTCAGTGAGATATTTCCAATAGCTAAATGCGATTTTGCAGAAGAAGAATTGATCAATTCAAAAATGAATACATTCTTCTCTGTTCCTAACACAATCCCTTTCCTAAACCCTAAAAAGTTGTGATTTTCTTCCAGGTTTTCAAAACTGCAGCAGTTTCTGTCTTCACCAGCAAAGAAACATGGCAGAACCAACAACGAAGAAGAAGAAGACATCACCATCAACAATGCCAGACTGGTCTCAGCTCCCGGAAGAGCTACTTCACCTTATCTCCAAGAATCTGGAGGAAGACGACGACTACTGTTTCGATGCTATTCATGCTCGCTCTGTTTGCACTCATGGCGATCCACATTTCCCTTTCCTTCTTCCTTATTACGCCAAATTTACTCTCTTCCCGCTATCAGCGAGCACCGTTTCGAAAGCAAAGACTGTTGCACCTTGGAGAAGGTCCCTTTGTTCCTCTTTATTAAAGTCCGAGCTCCTGCTGCTGCTTCGTCGAGTATTGACTATTTCATTGGAGGAATAAGCCGAGATGAGTCAAATGATCATATGGAGCTTTTATCTCCTCTTCAATGCTCAGTGAAAGTGAAGATTCGAGGATCTGTTCCAAAGTTTATTAACATACTCGACTGCAAGAAGATCATCCCTCTGGGCCATCAATACAGAATCAACGGTTTGAAACCTAAAGTTTACAAAGACATGGCTTTTCTTCCGCTAAACAATGAGAGAGGAAGAGGAGGATTCGTTGTGATTCTCAATTGCTCTGGTTTTTTGATGGTGTTTACAAGTGTTGAAATGATGTGGAAGCGGCTTGACTACGTCCCAAAGTCTTTATGCTGGAGTTTAGTCACTTTTAAAGGCAAGTTTTATGCAAATTTTAAGTCTAGAGATATTGTTGTTATTGATCCTTATCCGTTGAAGGTGACTCTATTCTTAACAACTCAAGAGCCATTCAACTATCTGGTTCCGTCTTGCGATGATGAGCTTTTCCTGGTTAGAGTATTCGTCCCAGATTTTGGTGTAATCGATAATACTCTGATTAACATTAAGAGTGAGTTGGCTAGATGAGGAGGCTGGTACATGGGTTGAGATCACCGGTTTGGGAGACCGTGTGTTGTTTATTAATGAGCTTGGAAATTTCTCTTGCTCAGCTAAGGAGCTTCCTCATGATTGTGGTGTGAGTGGGAACTCAATTCTGATCACTCATGGTCAAGAAAAGTTAACTTTCGCCTATAAATATGGAGTAGATACGGGAAATGCGGAAGACGACCTCAATTGTTGGAGATACTCAAGAGAGAATCGTGTGACGAAACTCAACACATCTTTTCCGGTCATAGCTCTCCGGGTTGAGCGCTAAACCATAAAATCCTCGCTTTGGATACCTGACATTCTGTTTTTGTTAGATCAAAAACAATGTTTTCCTATGACATTCTCATGAACTCTTAAAGCTGTGTTCTGACAAAACTTCTCCAAAATCATATGAAATTTTGAACAGTACATACTCTGATCTTATGTGCAATGGCTACTTTAGTGGTAAGTTGGTAACTTTAATAGAGCATTATTGTTAGTGTAAGGCAAGTCTACTTCAGTTTGCATAGGGAGATTCGTTGTTAGTGTAGTAATGTAGCAAATTGTTGTTATCCGAAATTGTTGTTATCTTAAGTAGACATGACCAAATCTAAACATAACCGTATTTTGGACTAAATGGTTAAAAACCATAACCGTTAACCGTAAAAATATATTAGTTACAGTTAACCATAAATTATTAATCGTAATCGTAAATTAATTGTTGGTTAACCGCGTAGTTGTAACCTTAAAATTATAACTGTAACCGTTTTAAAAATATAACAAAATGAACATATAATTAATCATAACATAAATTTTTGTGTAAATTAAAAATGCTATTGATATAAATTTTTATTTTAATCATCAAATAATCGAATCGTATTTAACCGTAATAACCATTATCGGTTTAATCGTAATCGGTTTAACCATAATCATTTTAACCGTATATTAAATGTTTAAAGTTAAAGTAAAAAAAAATCATAACCGTAACTAGTAGGTAATAAAACATAACCTTAATAATCGTAGAAGTTGTCATGCCTACTCCGAAGCCCAAATGCTTAACCAGCTTCACTTGATTTGAACCGAACCAATCCCTTCGGTTCTTTCCTGATTCAATCTCAAACCGAAACACCACTATTTCTCAAATGAAATCAAACACGAACTCTCTCTCACAGTCAGAAGCTTTCTCTTCTCTTTACCAACCTTAAAACTTCTCCCTCACCTACCTAGCCCGTACGAGCGTCTTCCACAGTCGGCCAAATTATCGAGATTGAGCACCTAGTGATTATACAATGGCTATAGCGGAAGCGATTCTTCCTCTGTATGCTCAATTTCTGTAAAATTTTAATCTCTACCTTCAAAATCTTCATCGATCTTCGGCTCCCAGGTACAGTACGACCTATCTCTTTAATCCAAGCTAATCTTCGGTGTTGGTTTTTTTTCTTTTTTTTTTCCAATACTAAACTGTGATTTTGTTGAAAAGAAGTGTAGTAGAATCAATTGTTAGTTATTGGGATTAAATCTTCTCTGTTCCTAAACCCTAAAAAAAAAAAAAAAGTTGAGATTTTTATTTCAGAAATCGAAATCGCAGCAGTTTGTGTCTTTCATCAGCAGCAAACAAACATGGCAGACTGGTCTCAGCTCCCAGAAGAGCTACTTCACTTAATCTCAACGCTTCTAGAGAAAGACAACTGTTTCGATGTTGTTCATGCTCGCTCTGTTTCGCGCTCATGGCGATCCACATTTCCCTTTCCCTCTTACCTATTACGACCCAGTTACTCTCTTCCCGCTTTCTTCGATACCCCTCACAAAGGGACTTTGTGCACCCTCGAGAAGGTCCCCACTTGTTCCTTTTCAGAGTCCTAGCTCCTACTGATGCCTCGAGTATTGAGTATTTCCTGGGAGGAATAAGTCGAGATGATGATCATATGGAGCTTCCATCTCCTCTTCAATGTTCAGTGAAAGTGAAGATTCCAGGATCTGATCCAACCTTGATGAAAAGGCTTGACTGCCAGATTATCTCTATTGGCCATCAATACAGAATGATTGGTTGTGAATTTACACGCATGGCTATTCTTCCACTAGATAAAGAGCCAGGAGGAGGTTTTATTGTGCTTCTCAATCACAATAGAGATTTGTTGGCGTTAACAAGCGCTGAAATGAAGTGGAAGTGGCTTCACAACGTTCCAGAGACTTTTTGTTTGGGTGTATTCACTTTTAGAGGCAGATTTTTTGCAACCTTTCTTTCACAAATTTTCGTTATCAATCCTTATTCCCTGGAGGTGATTCTCCTCTTTCCCTCACCTGACTCGGTCTATTTTCTGGTTCCATCTGGCAATGATGAACTTTTCCTGGTTGAAGTATTCTTGCCAACTGACATTAATCAATTGACATTAAGAGTGAGTAGGCTAGTAAATGGGTCGAGGTCAGCGATTTGGGAGACCGTATATTTTTTATTGGATACCTGGGAATTGTTTCCTGCTCGGCTAAGGAGCTTCATCATGATTGTGGTTTCAGTGGGAACTCAATTTTGTTTACAAATAGGCCAGGCGATGATACTTTTTCCTATAAATATGGAGTACACACAGGAAACGCCGAAGACGATCTCAATTGTTGGAGATCCTCGAGGGAGAATCGTGTAATGAAACTCAACACATCTTTTCCGGTCATAGTTCTCCGGGTTGAGCGCTAGGCTATAAAATCTCGGTTTGGATACCTGACATTATGTTTTGATTATGTCAAAACAATAACTATTTCCTGTGTTTTTTTTTGGTATGTACTTTGTGATATATGATGTTAGCCATTGTTGGATAACTTGTTTTTAAGTTGTAATATTTGGTTTCTTCTAAATTATCACCTTCGACCTTCTCAAGACCAACAACCCTGTCTTTTGTCTCATGAAATCTCAAAGCTGTGTTCTTGGTCATGTTTCTGACAAAAATCCTCCAAAATCATTTGAAAACTCGTACTATACATACTCGATCTGTTGCAGATGTGCCATGGCCTCTGATCTTTGGTGTGCCAAGCCACCTTAATGGTAACTTCGATAAGGCATACTTGTTTGTTTGTTTGCGTAAGACGAGTCTACTGTAGTTAGCCTAGGGAGATTTGTTGGGGGTTCTTACTTTGTCTCTATGATTCAGTTACGTCTATAAGTTTTATTTTCTTGGAAACAATGTAGCTACAAGAAGACAGTTCTTACCATTCAACCATTGAAGCTTATCAGCATCACCAAGTTACCAACCGACTTTTGTAGAAGAAATCGGTTTGTTTTCCGGTGGTCTGATCCCAAACTCCAATCCCATACTCATTACTCCAACCTTTGTAGGTCGCGGAAACTAAAGGGATTTCAATTGAATTTTCTGACTGCTGATTTTTCATGTTGGCTCTTTTGATATTCATCTAACAGCTCGTGGAATGTCTGTAATGTAGGGTTCTTCATGGTCAAGTTGTAATTAGTAGAAGCTATGGTCTTCTTGTTGTTGTTCTTACTCGAAGTTTCCTTCGTATCCCCCGGAACTTTTTCGTGAAGCTATGGTCTTCTTGTTGTGGTTCTTGACGAAGATAAGACACAAAATTCAAAGCATATAAAAATAAATTCAGAGATAGGTGAGCAATAATAATAATCATTGAAGAAACCATAGTTTTGTGGTCAACATGATCACCTAATGTTTTGATCAGATACTTGTTTACCACATCGTCTTGTTAAACGTCATTAGAGGATAACACAGTTTACCACATCTGCGGATCTGCCAATCAAACACGTATAACCAAGAGATGACTAGAGGAGGAAGACGAGAGAAAGGTTGAAAATAGATAGAGAGATTAATTATTTTTTTTCTAACCACGAGGTTAAATAAGTCTTGGTGACTCATGATATTTTTCTCTTCAGGATGTTCACGTCACAAAAAAATGATAGATCAGACAACCATGTCTTTTGTCGCATGAACTCTCAAAGCTGTCTGGCTGTGTTCTGAAAAAAATTCTCCAAAATCATATGAAAATTCGAATAGAACATACTCTGATCTGTAGCAGATGTGCAATGGCAACCTTAATGGTAACTTGGGTAAGGCATTCTTGTTAGTGTAAGGCAAGTCTACTTTAGTTAACCTAGGAAGATTGGTTGGGATTCTTACTTTGTCTGGAAGCTCTACAATTCAGTTATGTTCTTATCAAACTTGTTGCAGGCACAGCAGCAATGTCATCCACTATGCCTTACCCTCAAACAGCTTCTATTATTGCTTTTGATTTTGTTCTGTAGATTGCTTTGTTGAGTGCCTATGGCTGCGCTGCGTCGTGTAGTGGTGCCTGCGCTACGTCGTGTAGTCCATCGTTAAAAATTTGTAGGCATCTTCATGTTTAAACTGGTCCAAAAGCAAGCAAATAGTAACACTTCTGCTTTAGTTTCTGTCATTGAGATAGTGAAGATCTTGACAAAGTTGATATGTCTAAGTTCTGTTGAACTTTTACATTTGTCGTAATGTAAGGTAACATACTAACATCTTATTTCTTATCCTGAAAGTTGAAAGCTTTTCGAAAAATTTGACAGTCCAAAACTGTAACATCGTATCAACTCTTTTTTTGGTCTCCTATCTTTTATTGTGCGCCGCATTATGCAGTATACAAGTCTAGCTAAATGGATGGAATTGGCGTTTGATAACCATGATATTGACTATATGTCATGTCTATGATAAAGAAGAAAACTTCCTCAATAAAGCAATGTTTGCTTACTCGAGCTGATTGATATTTGCCTTGAAGGAGTCTTGATTATCTCGACTATTAGGTAAAGCTTTTCTCATATTTCCCCTACGTATTATATACCAAAACTTCTTTCTAATATTCTTGAATGAAAATATATCTTTTTAAGAATGGAAATCGAAAAGAACATGTGATCAGAGAGGGTAGAGATTGATTTTGCAAAGTGATGAAAAAGAAGTGAATTAGATTCTTTTGAAGATCAGAGCTTATCTACTGTAATAGCTCATTTTGTTATGCCACAAACTTTCCCGGAAAGTGAAAATGAAAAAAACAAAGAAAATTCCTTCCAAAAACTAAAGATAAATTCTTTAAGAACTTTAACTGCCCCCAAAAGACAGCAGCAGTTGCAACCACTCACATGTCCTAAACTCATGTAAACGAATCCTCAATAAACCTTAAAGAAACGGAGATTGAGGTTTTGGACCACCATGGAAACAGCTCAAAAGGTTTAAGTGAATGAGGATTAGTTAAAGCAAACCGAAAATTAAGAACTCTGAATCGGTTTTATGATCAATAAATCCATATAATTTCTTAGTAAAGAGGTCACAAGAAGCAACACTTTTTTTTTGTATAGAACAAAACTAAGATCTGTCTCTATTGCTATAGTTTGTCTTTGTCTATTTCTATTTTTTTTCTCTGTAGTTTTCTAAGGACTCTAAACACACAACTAATACAAGTAAACGTGAATAAAAAGCAGACCAGAGTATTGAGTAGATGAATCAGATGATCGGAGGAGGCGGAGTTTCCCACACATCAAACACATTTTCTTCGCTATGTAATGCGAAAAGGCGATCCCCACCAATGGAGAAATCACAGATTGAGCCACCATAGCTTCTTCTTAGCCTAGAAGTTAAAACCCAGTCTGGTCCACAAAACACAGAGATTGAATCATTCATCGACGAGAATAGCTGGCCTTCGTGTAAGGCGAGTTTCGGGTAACAAGGCTCGTCAGGCATCTTACTCTTCATCAATTTACTTCTTGAACTCCACCTCACACTTCCTCCATACATTCTCAGATCAATAAACCCTAAATCCTCAAACTCATTTACCACGCAAATCGAATTGCTATCTTCCATAGCTATAGCATCTCTCACTCTCTTCTCGTCTATCGCCATTGGAGACCCGATATCCGACCAAGACCAAACCATGTTCTTGTCTCGAAAATCCAACAAGCTAATGTAACAATTATCTTTTCTTGGAAACAATGTAGCTACAAGAAGACAATTCTTACCATTTAACCATTGAAGCTTATCAGCATCACCAAGTGACCAACCGGGACTCTCGTAGAAGAAATCGGTTTGTTTTCCGGTTATCTGATCCCAAACTCCGATTCCATACTCATTACTCCGACCTTTGCAGCTAGAAAAGATCTTATAATCCGGCGAAAAACTTAAAGCTCCAGCTGTATAGCTCTTCACTTGATTCTCATGACAAACCTGAAACTTATATCGGAGATCACCGGAGGAGGAGCTAAACAGTCCCATGCCTCCATCTTCTCTTCCTAATCTCTCACAAGCAGAGAGCACGATGTTGTCTGAATCAATCCAGCCAACATCGTTTACTCTCTGATAATCAAGATTGATAGGAGAGTGTTCTTCTAACATCCAATCGTACACGTGGACTAGGCTCCCGTGCGCGACGCAACAACCGCCATCAGGACCTGCTCTGATGGCGGTTCCGTCTCCGGGAGCGATTCCTTTAACGGAATCAGATCGACAGAGACGGTTACCATCAAACGGACCCCATTTAGCGGCTCGTACGTGGTCTAATAAGCCGTAGAAAGAAGCTTCTCTGTGAAGGAGACGTTCTGTGATGTTGGCGGGAACGTTGAGGTCTCCGGTACGGAGGAGGTCGAGAAGAACAGCGAAGCAATCTGAGTTTCTGTCGACGAAATGAACGGAATCTTCCGGCGAAAGAGTCCATTTGTCGTCGAATAATGCGCCGAAGAAAGAATCACGACCTGCGTTTGCTAAAGTCGTCGCCGTCGTTTCGAAGAGTCTTCCACCAACGTTGAATTTGACTCTGTCTTTTGAGATACCCATCAATGGAAGAAGAAGAAGAAGAAGAAGAAGAAGAAGAAGAAGAAGAGTTCGTTGTCTGGTTTTCAAAAATTAGGTGAAGACGATGAAGTAGAGAAGAAGGAGATACTCAAGAACATAGAGAGATAGATACTCAAAGAACGAAAGCTTCGATTTTTCGATCAAATTCGAAAAAATTGAGCTCCGGGCACGAGAAAAAAGCTGTTTCTGATTATTGGGTAATCAAATTCATTAGATGATCTGAAGAAAAATTTGAATTTTTTTTCCAGAAATCTAATTGACTCTCTTTTTCTCTCTCCGCTTTTTATTAATTCCGTTTTCACACAACCGCTGTTCTACATTTATAACATTAAAAAGAAAACAAAATTATATTTGTGTGGGTCCCGTATTTTTTTGTTAGTTGCGTTACTTATCTTTGGACCGTAGGATGTGAGTGTTCTTAAGCCATTGTTTCTGATCTAACGGTTAATATTTCGTGTAGTACATTGCTAAATCGGGAGGACATTTTCAGATTATCAAACCTCATTGGTTTATTTATATTTTTTTATCTAAACATTAACTATTTCTTTATTTTGTTTGTACACGTCAAGTTGAATTTGGGGAGATAGGAAAAGCAAACAATTAATTGTTTGTATTTTTCGAGTAATATCAACTGTGATGACCTTATCTTTTATTTATTGACTTTCGAAAAATATAACTTTAATATAAGTGATAAGAAGATATTTTTTAAGATATTTTAATCGAGTTTTAAATAATTGTTTGTGTTAGTGGAACAATTCAAATCAGATGATATAATAATGTAATAAATAATTATTTGTGATGTATCTATCATATGTCAGGTTCTAATGATCACTTGTGTTACTCTTATCGAATTACATAAAGAACTTAGGATTCCAAACGTATAATATGAAAATTGATAAGAAATCAAATCAATTACTAGTTAATTATTGTTAGTATATCCACGTTAAAAGAATATCAGAGAATTAGTTTACGCCATAAAAAAATTATTTGGGAGAAGAGAACGAGAGTAAATGAGAAGATAATGAAAATTTATGTTCTTTGAAGATAAGAGAGGACCAAAGTGATTTATTGCATAGCACAAGGCTTAAGAATTGGCATATGTAGGTGAAATTAATATCCACTCGTATAAAGACAAAGTATCGGTTAAATTCGAAACATATTTTAATCGTATAGTTAATTTTTAAATGGTTCAGGTTTAGCAATAATATTCTTTTAGTTGCAAGATTTGATACGTGCCAAAAATATTTATTTTTTAAATGCACTAATCAAAAAGTGAAAATTTTTAAAAGAATATAGCACTATAAGTTGGATAATGTAGTGAGTAACCATTTCATGTTTTACATAGACAAACATGTCATTTTATTAGAGACACATCATCTTCTTTGTTTTTTCTTTTTAAATTGTTCTGTGCTATTTTGTGCATAACAAAAAAACTTGATTCAATATTTTTTTGTATTAATCTCTTAATATATAATTGTTAAACCTCACCATCTTACTACAAAACTTTCATTTTTTCGCTTTTAACATGGTTTGTATTTTTAAAAAGAGACAAAAAATTTGTCAAAATATGGATAAGTGATTCTTATCAAAAAGGTTCTCCTATTTCACTAGAAACAGTAGGCAGTGTTTATAGAAGAATACTTCAACCCATATTTCGGGATTGATTTTGGTATAGTAGGGTTGGATTTTCTTAATTAATAGGACTAAGGGACCTCTCGTAGCTAGTGTGCTTTTGGCGAATGAGTCGTGATGTAACTAAGGGGATACAACCTGTTTGACTTTTGGTTGACATTTCTTCGATTGGAAAAACATACTGTACTTTGCATAGTCGAAGTTAATTACATCTTTAATTAACTTTTCATACGAGAACATTTAATGTTTAGTCAGTTTCTTAGATATAGTCATGATTGTAATTCACCTGTCGAGAATACAACGGATGGTGAGTTATGTAGTACGCCACCCAAAACCTCTATTTCAGCATACATAGCAATGATGCTTATAAAATATGAATGAGATTAACTCAAACTGAATCAAGATAGACCGAGATTACATGTTATATGGAATTATCTAGGAAGTCGAATACGTTGCCAACTTTTTTTTTGTAAAGATTTCGACAGAGTATATTGTGTGCTTATCATTGCTACACTGGCAATAGGAAAATGACCCAAACAATTTATATTATAACGTAGAAGAAGAATTACGGTGAGCAAAACTATTATGGTTTTCTAGTTACTAAAACGTATAATATATGTCATAACTCATTTAATTTTTTATTACACAAGTTCAACGTCAACGAGAGTCATGCGGGTCGTGGACGGCACACCAACATCGGCTTCTTCTTCGTGTTTCGGTCCAAAACATGATTGAGTGTATTATATTATAAACCATACTAAATTTCTCTAACTAAATTAAAGAAAAATAATAGTCAACAATGTGAGTTGTCCCTATTAGTTGACAAACAAAAAAAAGTGTTGTCTTGATCTTTTTGTACTTGCAAGGCAACTCATCTTATTAGGATACCTTTTAATATATATTTTTTTTTTGTAAAAAATACCTTTTAATTTTCTGACCCCTCTTATTAGGATGGGTGGTTCTAGATATTAGACACTCATATTAGGAACAAGAAATTAAACCCAAAAAAGTGATACCACAACAGTGGAAATTACAGATGTTACTTTATTATCGATTTTTCTATTCACTAATAAATTAATAAATAAAACTACGTACTTCTTGTAATTATTGTTAAATAAAGTAATCAGAATGAGTAAAAACTCTAGAAGACACATAAGGTAAGATTTGAAACCAAACATTAGAAATAAACGTTTGACCCTTGAGTATTCTTATTGTTATTGAAAATAATACAAGGGATGTTATCATACATATTATAATAATTATCATTAACAAGAAGAAATAATGAAATGTGTTTGGGAAAATATTACTAGGATTTTTAACAAAATAATTTACTTAGGTTGAGCGAGTCAATACAATTTTGACATATATTTGTAACAAACAAAAAAAAAACAATTATAAGTGTAATTATACATTTTTCATTCTTTCCAATATTCCCCCATTTTTAGTCGACTGGCCAATGTAATTGACTTTAATGGGACAATTTGTCTCTTTTTATCATGTTTTTCTTAAGGTTTTGTACCCCCTCGATCAATTCCATTGGTGGAAGGGAGAAACCTTTGTATGGTTCATGGTATTCGAAGAAATGGAAAACTGTCGGTAAAATCATGAACTTTTAAATTGAAGTTATTTAAAATATGAATTTTGTTGTAATTTATTTAAATCATCAACTTTCAAACTTTCGTTGACTACGTTTTTTAGACATGAATTTTCCAAAGAACAATTTTATCTAAAAAAATGTTGTCTAACAATTTGAAATGTAGTCAAATAATTATTCAAATACAAAAATAATTAGTGATTTTAAAATTGATATGTCTAAAAAACGTAGTTCATGTCTAAAAAACGTAGTCAATGAAATTTGATGATTTAAATGGCCTACAACAAAGTTCATGTTTTAAATGGTCTCAATTTAAAAGTTCATGATTTTATTGACATCATCCCCTCAAAACGACGTCGTTTTGTTACTAACGGAGAGTGGTTAACGACAGATTAACATCTGTTATCGGATTTAACGATATGTCTAATTGGCCGGGTCAACGAAAATTCATGTCTAAAAAACGTAGTCAATGAAAGTTGATGATTTAAATGACATACAACAAATTTCATGTTTTAAATGGTCTCAATTTGAAAGTTTATGAATTTATTGACATTTTTCCCTTTGAAGAGATGCAATTTGGTTGAGTTAAAACGAAAAAAAAAAAAAAAACTGATGTCGAACCTTTTTTCCCCATCAAAATGCAAATATAAGGGTTTGAATTAGGATGGCGACACATCGATCGATATCATTAATTCAAACTATTAGGTTACAAGTTCTGGCCACTGAATTTTTTTCTTGTTTTATGTTGAAGGTAATTCTATGTCCACCCATTGAAATGAAAGTATATAAAGTTAAACAATATGCTTCACATCTAATGTAATATTGGACTCCTTTTTTTTTTGGATAAAATCACACATCTTGTAATGTAATAATGATCTCTTTGGATATGTACATGTGTTCAAATGTTCGATGTAGAAGGGATTAAACGTAGAATCAGAGTTGGTTTTGTATTCATACGATTAGATGGAAGAATAAATTTTTGTTAATGAGTTGGTTAAGTTGTCGTCTTCTTCTTTAGTTAAACTTAAGTTATCTCAGACCACATAACCACCTCCACATCTCTTGCTTTTGCTTTTTCAGGTATTAGGTCAATATACCAACTCAATTCGCTTCTCTTATTTTCTCCTCTAAATTTTGTTGGACGAGTTTCTTTGTAATAAACGTATTTAAAAAAATAGTTTGACCAGTTGATTTATATTTATCGTCAAGGTCAACTAGATGGTGTATATAGTTGACATTTATCGTCAATGTAGAGTACGTAAATGGTGTATGTATACATGCTGTAAATACCAAAAAGAAAAACATACAAGATATAACGAGTTTACCCAAGTTCGGAAACATATCGATATCTAATCAATAATCAATATCTATTACAAAACCTTGTTAAATGGGATTAACATAATACTTCGTACGTTCCTTAAAGATGAATGTTAATACACCTCTTATTATCTGCCAATTCCTGTCGAACATAAATACCTAATTAGATCATTACCTAGATCATATAACAAAACAACATGCAAAATACACCATTTTTTTCCTTTCTCTAAGAGAAAACTCAAAGCCTAATTAGTTTTATTTTCTTAAAACGGTCAAACCTCACTAAACATATCTTTAAAATCAATTTTATATGTCTAACAATCTAAGATCTAGGTTTATAATCCTATATCTTCATGATTTAGCCTATAACTAATTAAGTAAATATGTTCAAGTTTCATCTTTAGCCTTGCAACTTTATGTTCTCTACTCCGATGACGTTGTTCTATATTTTGTTATATAACGTTCCTTAGTGTTACTCATGTTGGGTTTTATCTGCCTGCTGAATTTTTATTTTATCGAACCAGGTTAATGAAAACTAAGACCCGGATACAATATAACAAAATGGGCCATGATCAACAATATCCAATCCTATTTTTTCTTAGAACCCATAATTTGAATTTATTCACTGCCCTTGAATTTAATTATTGGGGCCTAAAAGAGACCCATGGTGCTTTAACAGAAGATGTTGATCCGTATTTATTGCCTGTCAAAATTTTGGAGAGAAACTAGCCAAGTGAATCTGTGAATGGTAGTTATGTAACTTAAATAAGTTTTAATTGTTTTTTCTTCATTTATTTAACTCTTAAGAGAATCGTGATTTTATTTTATTTTGTAACTTATTTTTCATTTGTAACATGTTCTTTTTTTTTTTATGTAGACGTCTATATATTGAATTTATGTTAGGATTTAAAATTTCATGATTACTTTTGTTAGGGTTCCATTCGATAAATGAGATGTCCACATGAAAATAGTGTCACAAAGGAAAATCTTATAATAGTCATTAGTTAGATGAGTAACAAAATCAGAATCAAAGTTATGTTGACACTATTTGAAAACAATACACCACATCAATATTATTTACCAATTTCTGTTAGAGTTACTGTCGTTTTAAAAATCCACTCTTATAAATATCTAATAAATATTAAGAAACATAAGGCCCCATCAGAATTATGATTAGATATTTCAAGATCATTACGTTATGTTACAAAATTATTTGATTATTTTGTTGCGGAAAATAAAAATATTCATATACTACTGTATCGAATTAAATGTTAAAATAAATAAACTAATTATTTCTCACAATTTGAATCATATTTAGTCTTTTCTTTAACCTAACTTTAATCATATTAAATTTTTAGTAATTTTTTTTGATAAAAGACATTCTATTTAAAAACGGGTAGAAAAGTACATGAACAAATATTACATAAAAACAAAAATAAAGAAAAAAACAAAAACAATACTAAAAAGATAAGCTTCAACTCAATAAAAAATAACCATTAGGCCTAGAAGAAATCGAGAGTCCACACCACAACGACGAACGACGACATAAGAAGAGTATTGTCATTCAATACTCTTTAAGAAGATCGGAGATTATAACATGCCGAGAAAGCATCCAGATTAGGAAGAAGACCAACCAAACGATGCAAACACTCCTTCCAAACGCAATGAAAAGCAGAAGCACACAAACACAACCAAGATAATGATCACATCACCAAGCTTGAACAAAGAGAAAGATACATGAAGTAACCAGTGCCGGCAGCCCTACACTTTAGAAGAACGAAGCCTCAAGAAAAGATGGAAGCTTTACTCTCCCATGATGGAAAAAGTGGATGTAGAGTGGCGAGGAATGTAGAAACCCTTGAAGGATCAAAGAGAAACCAACCAACCTAGTCAAAGAGTTTAAAATATATTAGTAAATTTTCATAAATTATACAATCCTAATATTTATTTAAAACGCATTTTAATTAATCGTGCTAAGTCTTTCATAACCTAAATAACCAAAATCCACACTGTTTCGCAAATATTAACCTAACCAGAATTTAACAGCTGTGTTTATTTTACTATCTTTACAGTGTTACCTGTCTTCTGGTATATTTATGAATCATCTAAATTCTTTATAGAAAAAAGTCCACACTGTTTTTAATCCAAACTATTAATTTTAGAATCTTAAAAAGAAAAAAAAAATAGAAACTCAATATATGGACAAACAACACTGACGTATATATTACGTATGCATAGATAGAAATACGAGGAAGTGTTAATGCGTGTGAGTGTAGAAATGATTTTGCCGGAAACATGTAGAAGCGTTATGATTCATGTAAAAAGAGCAAAATAATTTTGTGGGTGGGTCAATCTCGTTGTCAACCGAAACATCATTTCCCTCTTCACTCTCATGTCTTAACTAAAGCATTTTGGTTTCTTCCTCCAATCCTCCTCACACTTTTATAACATCATTTCCAATTATCCCTAATTAAGTATTACTTATTTTATTTGTGTTTCATGATCAATGTGTGTAGTTTACTACTTTTGCAAGGTGTACGACCTTAAATTAGCATGGACATCCCATGTATTTTGTACGTGAATTTGTGACCAATTACAATTATGGCCGTGTATAACTAAGTGATGCGTATATAATTAAGTGTAGAGTTTCCATACATTGGTTAATTTGAGGCTCTAAGGAGAAACTAAGGGCTTGAATGTACGATCCTTTTTGCCGCTTCTAAGTTGGTAGCTGCTTATTTGCTTCCATTCAAGTTAGATTTTGTATTTCAATTATTTTTTTAGAATAATTAAATAAAACAAATGCGGGACCAATATTACTTGCTAAAACAAAGAAATGTACCTTATAAGACAACTTCCTTCTATCGGCAGGCCCGGTCCAAAGGGGCAGGACAGCGGAGCGACGGCTCAAGGGCCCAAAAATTTTTAAGAAAAATTTTAATGTAAAAACGATTCATTTTTTATTTTTAAAAGTTAGGAAGGGGTCCAAAATATTATGTTAAGTGTCAATTTCCGTTTTTTAAATATAATATATAAAAAATGGTCAATTTTCATTCAAATATATAATAAGAGGAGCCAAATTTTTTTTTTTTATTATTGAGCAACAAAAGTTTTTTTGCCCTAGGGCCTTCAAATTTGTTGGGTCGGGACTGCTATCGGAGGTAGATATGAGAGTTATCTCACTCTTGGTACATGCTTTAATTTTTTTTTTAATAATTTCCTTTTTAAAGCAAAAATTATAAACATAAATAATATAAATTGGTTTGACTATACAAACACAACTGTTTCTTTTGATAAAACAAAAACTGGTAGTAACAGTTTTTAAAAAAATAATAATCTATCAAGATTTGTCAAGATTTGTCTCTACATAAAATATTTTATTTTCCAAAACATATTATATTTTGGTAATTCTAAAATTATAGTTTACCAAATAAATGTAAAAATATTTATTAAAGTTTTAGAATGAATTTCAAGTTTAAATCCAATAAATTGTTTACTACGAATGTCGAAAATATGTTTGAGTGATAAATATTTAACATAATAGTATTTAAAAGTTAATTTTAAATATTTATCTTCTGCAGTGCTTATTACATTTTTATACCATTCAAACTTATGTTCTTCACTACATACTATCTTTTCATCATTTAAACATTTTTTCATACCGCTTATTTTTTATTAACCGCCCTTGTTCCGCATATTGCGTTTTCCTACACAAACCACACTTAAACCGCACTGCATTATCCAATTTATTTAAACCGTACCACCCACCCAAAAAGTTTGTGTTAGTATAGCATGTAAAATATAGGGGTCGACGATCTATTTCCACACGAAAACTATCGTATACGATCAGATCTCCACAGAACTAATGCATCTTTCTATATCCACCTAAAACAAAAATTAAATACCTTAATATCCACAGATTGAAAGTTCGAATTCAAAATCCACACATATTCGGATTTTATTGGTTTACGAACTAAACCCGATACGAAACCGATCCTAACCCGAATAACCCTAAACCAAACATCTCCAAATACCCGCCTCCATCTAAAAACCCGACTCAATTAGAAATCCCCAAATTCTCTTCAATTTGAAAAACCCTAAATCCCCAAATTCCAAAATCGAGTGTAAGATTCTCTTCTTGTTTGAAATTTATTACTCTTCCTTAAATTTCATAGGTAGAAGCTCGATATCACATTCCAGAAGCTCGATTTGACAATTAAGAATCGATTTCTGGGTAATTTTGTAGGTTTAACTTCGAGAGTGAGGATGAGCAATATCTCTGGAGCTTCTAGCGGATCTTCAAGCTCCCGTCGATGTAGAGTTGTGGGTGTGCCTACGGTGTGTTAGTGTGGAGCAAAAATCGTGTGAAAATTTTCAAAATCAGACCCTAATCCTTACCGTTGATACTTTCGTTGTGCTTATGCTGCATCAAATAAGGTAATATTAATGCTTTTATGCTCTGTTTTATGTTCATTTAGATTCTCATTTTTGTTTTCATTTTAGTGCTTAGACATTTTAGTGTTTGGAGACTTTTTCGGATCATATTTTCATGAATGTTTGTGTTTATGATACTTACGACTGATATGATCAGAAAGACTAGCATAAAAAAAGAATGATATGATTCATAATAACAAAATCAAATAATTTAAGGGATTCCATAATAAGAAAGACAAAGAAAAACATTCATTAGAACCACCAAAAGATTGATATGTTTCAATGTCTTACTAACTGATTTCATATCCATAAAAAGACCAAAAGATCAAATATAGTTCGATAGAGAAATATGGCTTCTTGTTCCATCTACCTTTTAGAAGCCAAAACTCCACCTAATCCGTGGTATATACCAACCTAAAAACCCACCTAATTCGTGGTATATACCAACCTAAAAACAGACTATCTTCCTCCATCTGCTACTCCTTCAATCTTCTAGTTCCAAACCACAGAACCATCTTCTACACGAGTTAAGCTCTCCACTTGAGTGACACTTCCTTGAGAAGGTTTTCCATCAGCCTTGAATAACAACACAAGAAAACCATAAGCAATAAACCTACATAAGCCACATTAAAACCATGTTTTTGAGTAAAATAAAGAAATAAACACTAACCTGTGAGAATTTCTTCTTATGAAACCTAGAGTTATGATTAGCTATACCACAGATTGCACAATGCATTATCCTTTTTTTCTCCTTTGGTTGCTTCTTAACAGGAGATTCATTTTTTCCTTTCTTTCTTTTTCTTATCCTTCTTGCTCTCATTTGTCTTTCCAGGCTTTGTTGGCTCATCCTCCTCTTCCTCAGGGACTTCATGCACCAAAGGAGCATTTGTATGTGGCCAGAACCGGATTCCTCGGATTGGAACCAATCCCTCAGTGTAGTTTCTCCTCCACATTGCTGTCCGAAACCAATGACAAACGTACTGATCTGGATCAAGGGTCTTCTTAAGTATCACTCCATATGCATGCTCACAGGGAATTCCACAAATATCCTACTTCCTGCAACTACATGTTCTCTTTTCCAAATTCACCCTAAATGGTTCACCATGGAGATAAGATTCCCACCAACCATTAGTGCTTCTTGTGATACTACATAGTGAAGCTTTTTCATGCTCGACTGCAAGGAACTTAGCAACATACAGAGTACAAATCCCTTTGTGATCATTAGATTTAGCAGACCTTTCAGCAATTCTTGCCATTGCAAGTCTTCGGATGGTCTCAAGCATAGGCATAAAAAGCTTTTCCCTTGCCTTGACAATTGAAGACTTAAATGACTCAACTGAGTTATTCTCAACATCTTCACAGTAGTTTTCAATCTTGTAGAAAGCCCTACACTAAGTCTTAGGGTTTGTCTTCATCACATCATTATAAACTCCCAGATTCTTCTCCATTAACCTCTCCAAATGCTCACGATAATCTACCTCATTGTAACTCCAAGCCAAATTCCAAATATAAGGCTTCATCCATTTTTTCTTCCCATGATTTGCCTTGATGTTCCCATAGATGTGTCTGACACACATTCTATGCTCTATATTAGGCAACTCTAGCTGAGCAGCCCTGATTAATCCCTGAAAGAAAAGAAGAAAACACAAACCAATCAGAGACAAAAGAAAAAGACAAACACTCACTAGACATTATCAAACAGACACTAATATGCATAATACAAGTAAATTCAACTAAAGGAAAAGAAGTACCTTTGAACGATCATATACCAAAATGTATTCTTCACCATCCCCAAGTCCTAAATCAACCTTGATCTTCTTCACAAACCACACCCAATTATCCATGTTTTTAACTTTTACAACTGACCATGCTACATGATATATTGCATTATCAGCATCTCTACCTAAAGCTACCAACAACTGACCTTTAGTAGTTGATCTTAAAAAGCTACCATCTACTCCTATAAGTGGCCTACATGTGTCTTTCCAAGTTTTTCTCAAAACAGCAAAGCAGACATAAAACCGGTTGAACACATCTTCACCAGCATCACTTTTTATCATGTCAATCTCAACAGTAGACCCCTCATTTGTATAATCTAGCTCAGCCCCATAATCTCGAAGATGAGAAAACTGCTCAGCATACTCTGTGGCAATCCAACTCAGTGCTTTGATCCTAGCAGACTGACATTGAGGCCTTGATACACTGATCTTCCATCTCTCCTTTATGATTTCTTCGATTTTCATTGGCATGAAGTAGTTAGGTTCTTCACGGATCTTATCTACAAACAACCTAGCAATGACTGGAACCTTAACCATATCTCACTCTCCATTAGGAACACAACTATGAACATGATTGAACACTCTAACTCTCCACATAGGCGAATCTCTAGTCACTGCACAGTAAATACGCCAACTACACGTATCACCAACACATTTATACTCAAGCTTTGTTTTATCATACCTGCTCTGTGATATATTTCGACATGTTCTTAGTGCATAATCCAATACCGCCTCTTTGAAAGCTACTCCATTGTAGAACTTCTGATTCTCATACAACATTCCATCCCCGCGTCTGATATCAACTCTCGTTGCAACATTGCCTTCTTCATCCTTGTCACTATCGGGATATACATCATGACGGACTGAAGGTTCATCCTGGAAGTTAGCTACGGCTTCCTCGACTTGAAACTCATACCGCTCAGCTTCTTCGACATCGGGTTCTTCAACTATCGGAGGAACAACTTCTTCTCCTATATCTCCTTCTGACATGACTAACGACATCTCTCAACTAGCGATTTCACACCTCTCAACTCGCTTTTGGATTAGCCACGAACAAGATTCGATGATTTTGAGTTTCTGGGTTTCTAGGGTTTCGAATTTGGGAAATTTTGATTTAGGGATTTGGGGATTTATGAGTTGTGAATTTCTTATAATGACCCGATTTCAGGTAATTTGGGTATTTATGGTTTAGTTTAGTTAAAATAGGGTTGAAATCAGATTAATTTCGGTTTACTGTAGAATTTACTTGGTTAATGGTTTTCTGGTTATCATTAAACCAGTGATAACCATGGATTCTGGGTAATTAAGTTTCGAACTTATAAAACGCGTGGATTTTGAATTCAAACTTTCAATATGTGTGTATTAAGGTATTTAACTTTTATTTTATGTGGATATAAAAAAAAACATTAGTTTTGTAGAGATCTGATCATATACAATAATTCTCGTGTGGAATTAGATCGTCGACCCAAAATATAGGGAATTAATGGACAGCAAGTAACTTTTTGAAGGAAATAAATATTTTGTCGGTAACTTCTTCTTTTCCATTAAATGCTAACTTCTTCTTTTCCATTAAATGCAAACTTAATTTTCATTTTTCATGCAATGATTCTTTTGACTCTCACATATGAAATAAATATGTTACACGTCACTTGTACGCCAACTCTTTTCTCACTTTTCGGCACTAACTAGTAAAAAGAGTGGACAAATTCTACCAATCTAAAATCCTAAACCAAAAAATATTTTTTGTTTAATAACAAAAAAAATTTTAATTAAAAAAACTTCAACATAAACTTTATAGTCATAACCCATCAAAATAAATTAAACAAATTCTACCAATCTAAAATCCTAAACCAAGTAACTAATTTTCATATTTACTCACATCATTCATCGTTTACTTGTTTACCAAGTTCTATACATACAAAATAACAAGAATAGTAGCTAACTAGAAAAAATACCTTTAAACATACAAAATATCAATATGTTTATATTAAAATAATAAATTTATATTTATGGGATTCAATATTTCTAATTTTCTATTACAATATTAATGAGATATATAAAATTATTATATATTATATATATTTTGTTCCGAATGGGGTTTCAGAAACTCTTGTTCATATCCTGTTCTGTTCCCAACCTTTTGGATCAAATAAATCATCTCCTTCGTGACGTACAGAGTTACAAGGTTTGTGTGTCCTCAACTCAAGCGAACTCGATTGCTAGGGACATCGCAAAAAGTGTTACTCGTGATAGAAGGTTTATGTCGTATTTATCTATTGGTGGACCATCTTGGTTGCTTGATAAACTACAGGAAGAGAATCGATGGTAGTTTCTTCTCTAACTCTTTATCTCTAAAGCTCTGTTTCTGTTTTCATTTATGTTCTATATTTTTTAACTTTGGTTACGTTTCTCTTTTATTACGACGATAAGAAAAAAAAAAAAAACTTGTTCTATATGGGAATATATTCCAAAATAGGACGAAAATTTTTAACCGAGAATGAATCAGGATGAGACGGGATGAGACGAGACGTGAATTAAGTCCACCCCTATAAAACTATCATAAGATTCACATACTTCCCAAATTTAATCACACTAATTAGTACTTCATCGTAAAGTATTAAATTCATAATTAGAATCGTAGTGACCAAATTTATGTGTTTATTTTCCCAGACCCTTTGCATGACATTTTAAATCAATATTTCTAAATGTTTAATTTATTAATAAAAAATGTTAAAAAGCTAAAAATCAAATTTATATACATATAAAGTTATAAACCCAAGAATTGTTCATTATTTAACGAAACTTCACAAGGACAAGATTTCATTTCATAGCAACGAGGACCCAAGCATGACATTTGTCATAATAGGAAAACAAAACGGATTGGTCACACAAGATTCATTAAAGTATTGATTACATAAGATTCAATAAAATTAAAAATTATATAGAAAGATAAAAACATTTTATATTTTGAAACAAGAAAAATACTGAGAGAGTAATATTTAAATTTACTTTCTCTGTTTCAAAATATAAAATATTTTAAGATTTTTTCTTATTTTAAAATATAAGAGCATGTGCATTGTGAGAGATCGAGACTCTCAAAAAAAAAAAAAGTATTTTAATATAATTTGATTATGTAATTAAATTTAAGTTTTTTTTAGAAAAATTGAATCAATCAATGATTGAAAAATGTTTGAGGAGTCTCTCATGAGTCTCTACAAAATTATCATTTCAGAATCTTATCTCATTTTTTTTATTTATTTATTTATGAGAGACTCATCTTAGAGACTCTCACTAATCATGTTCAAATATATTCTCATATTTTTATGTAGTTTTAACTTATTGAATTTTGTGTAATCAATAATATTTTACAAAATTTTTTCTAATTAGCTAAATTATTTTTATTATATATATTAAATAATATTTTTTTTTAAGTAAAAATAACTTCTTAATCTCTTTAATTCTACCTAAAATAACATATATTATAAAACAGAGATATTAAAAGTTATTGGACTGACGATCTATTTCTCCATCGAAACTATCGTATAGCATTAGATACAGATTAAACTATAGTCAAGGTTTAAATGTCTCTAGACAATGTTTCGATGGAGAAATTGATCAAAAGCCCAAAGTTATTCAAACAAGTTGTGTTGCTATCATACCAGCGGTTGCCAAGATCAAATCCATGATTACATCGGATTCACACGACATGATCACGTGCCATTATTCACCGCTTTCTCTCTATAATTCATCAAATCGCAGTATTTTATTACTTAATTCAATTTATAAATAGTTTTATAGTTCTAAGTTCTAACTTCTAACACAAAACAAACCCCAAAGAAGTAGAACAAAATCTCAGATTAGTACTTGTATTTTTACATGAGTATATTTAATTTTAAAAATGCTGAAAACATGAGTATATTACTTTCATGTAAGCTCATTCAACTAACTTTCGTAAGCATCTGAGTTCTAGCTTGTCGATCGAAGGCCATTTTTATCTTAAAACTATTACATAAATTTTCTTTATATAAAAAAAAAGTATTACATAAATCTTTCTTGTTGTTCATTGCAATCACTTCTTGATCTCTTTAATCCTGAAATTTGATTTGAAAGTCTGAATGCCCTGTTAAAAGCTATACCAGTGTGTCAAACACTTTCACAATTGTTGATTGGATAAAAGTAAAACACATATCTATTCATTTATTTCTGATATCTAAAAGATCACATATCTTTAAAATTAAGAGTTCAAAATTTACGGAAATGACATCCAAATTATGCTCGAACAATATATATATATATATATATATATATATATATCTTTAATGTTTATTTATATTTCGTCCTAACTTTAGACGGTGAATTAGAATTTTCTTTTCTCACAAGAAAGTCCATCAAGCATTAAATATACTTTAGAGTGGACAAAATAAACTGTACCAAAGATAGGCTTGACTATATATAGGAAAAATGTAATGATTCGTAGAAGTCAAAATATATTGTTAAATTGAAGAAAATATAGAGTGCTAAAACAATTTGGGTATATCGCGACAGCTATATTTGGAAATAATGAAATTATTATAAAAAAGAATAGTTATATTTTTTTTCTTTTATCGCAACAATTAGTCAGACAAATCTTATTTTCAAATATAACATTTTTCAAATATAACATTCTCTGTATTTTATGGCTAAAAGTTATATTTTATATGCCGGAAAAAGGTTATATTTTATATAAAAGTATTGCTAATTTTGAGATCCATTGCAATATTTTGATCTCTTTCTTCATCAAATATGTACGCTAGAAACATACTAAATTTGTATATATTTAATTTTTGTTTAGTATAAGTAATTTTTTTTTAATATTTAATAAAAACCAAAAGATGGCTTTTATACTAGCAGACTAGTCCACAGAACTGTCTAATGCCACTATTATAATTTATAGACCATGATTAAAATTTAAAACTGCCACTTTAAATATTCACATACACGAATTATGTCGCATTGAATTCCATACGTACTTATATCATCAATCCTATACGTTAAAAAAATCACTGCTACCTAAGCAAATGTAGAAAAAATACAACCGACAATCTAAAAAAAAAAAAAA